>JAMKCH010040932.1:0-13192 GCA_023653785.1 Ophioderma brevispina | reverse complement strand
CAATAGCGTTCATTCACCCTTGTATTGAGCAAATACATCCCCCTCCCCTGTTTTTAGTATGATTTTATGAATCCCCAGGACGTGCGTGGTCAGCTTTTGTTAACAGGTGCTCATCCAAGGCTAACTGAACTGAGCCCTTGGTAATTAGCATGCCTTACCATAATCGATATGGAAATGGTTTGTATGTTAAAAGTTCGTTGTTGTTTGTTGGCAATTCCATTTAGCTTTTCCGGCCCCCCGAAAACAAAAATGCAAAAATGAGGTCTTTCCACCCCAAGAAAATCACAACGCCACTCACATATTGTTGCTAAATAAGATAGCGCACAGCCTTGCAACGCGGCATTGTGGTTTCTTGGGGTGGAAGGCTTCAAATATGGAAAATGTAATTACCCTTGAAGCCTGTATTATAACTTACATAAAACCGACTTTTGGGGATTTATGTCAAGTGGGATTTTTGAAAACCAGCAAAGGTAAACTTTGAGCATGTCGCTTTATTATGCAAAACGTTTCAATGTTCATCCTTCTTCATGAAAACTATAGAGGGCGTCCTTCATTCCTTATCCGGCGATGTCCTTTGCAATGGTGGCATATTCGGATCTAGCACCCTTGAATTGGCCCTAAACACTTTTCAAACTTTAAGTGTATTTTGATTAGAGTTTTCCCCGATCCATACTACCCCGGCCATACTACCCCCAACACGGGCATATGCGTGCCGTCAACCTTCCCCAATACTCGGAACACAAGTAGGCCTAGCCTATAACCTTCATACCACCCCGCCAGAGGACCACCCTGCATATAACTGGTTCTTATACCCACATGTACAATCAGCATGATCGGGTCCCGGGGTCCCACAATGCACACTGGGCGCAATCACAACTCGCTCCGTTGAATATTTCACTTGTCATCCAGTTGCCGAAATTGCGGGACAGTCACGCTTTCCATGATCACTCCATTGTCGGCGTAGACAGTTTTGGCCCCTTTTCCCAATCGGCCCATACTCATTGCCAATTCGGCCCAACCCGATTCGGCCCACGTGCCAATTGGCCACGCCATTGCCGATCGGGCCCCTTCCAGTTCGGCCAATTTCCAATTCGGCCCATTTTAAAAGTTGTTTCTTTCCTTCTTCCTTTCTCTCTTGCCTTTTTTTCTTCTTTTTATTTTTGTTTTTTTTCCTTTTTCTTTTTCACAAGTTGTACGTGTTGTATATTTCGTCCATTGTTTTTTGCCATGGGCCTCTCCAGCCACGCAGACCGGACAGTGACATTGCCGGGGTTTGCCAATTTATTTCGGCCCCATTAAAAAAGGAGGCCATTCTCCATATCCACCCTTCTTCAGTGCGCCCTTTCAATGACTTTGTAAATCATAAAATATAGTCCTAATACCTGAATGGGTGTAATTCCATAGGCCTAATTGGTGTTTGTTGACAAGATTGAGTTTGTGTGTATGTAGTCGAGAGTCCCTAGTCTGCGCGGCAGAAAAGATTGAGTTACAGGCTTGCGGTGCCGACAGTCCAAAGTTGAAGAATTACACCCACCCCCCGGGGGGGGGGGGGGTTCTCACACGACAATGACCATACAGGGACTGCCACAGACTTCGGTCCCATTTAGCCTTCTGGTATATCATTATCAATGACCCTTTTTTCATGCCAAATTTTTGGTATAGCAATCGGTCGTTTTTTGTTCAAATTTTCTGAAATTTGTTAGAAAATTAGTCACATTTTCCTCAATCGGACAACCAAATTTTCACCAAAAATTGTTGGAAAATTAAGTCCAATTTCCTTTCCCATTTTAAGCCAAATTGTCACCAAATTTGCTTAAAGGTCCACTTTTGGCGGGCGAAAATGGCAAATTGGGTTAAATTTTTGGCCCACATTACATCTCTGGTATACCTATGGGTCCCTTTTTTGTCTAGCAACAAAAAAAATGGGGGGTATAGCTATGGGTCCTACTCCAGATTCGCGGAGGCCGTCCTATACCCAAACCAAAGTTGAGACCCCTGTGAGAATACATTGAACAGAAAACGCATCCCCTACCTAATCACCATGCGCTGATCGAAAATTTGTGGCATCTTCGGGGCGATTCAGGTTTTTCGCTAGGATATATAAATTTGCCCGTTTACACTGGTTTTTACGTATAAAACCGCAAACGCCCCTGCATCATGCATCAAGCGCCATCACACGGGCAAGTATTCATCTTTATAAAACAAAATCGTTCGATAAAGATCTAAATAGGGCTATATCTACTATAGCTATAGGCTATAACACACAATTTCCACTCAAAGACCTACCCGGTGAGACTTTTTCAAAGAAAGCAGTCACAGTATGTAAGTTTAGGCCAAGAAAAAAGTTTTTCTCAAAGATCGCACGCATTTTGGTTTGACCATGGTCTTTAGACCGCATTTTTTTTAGTTTTTTACTGACTTGGAATTTTATGTAAAAAAATATGAATATTTTTCTTTTTTTAAAAATTGAAAAAAGTGGTCACAAAATGCACTTTAAAAACGCATTTTGCATTAGCATTTTTCTTAAAAAAAACGCATTTCACATTTGCATTTTTCACATTCTTACTTAGACAACTTGTTTTTGTCCTCGACTTTTTAAGTTCTAGAGTTCTTTGGATTATAGATTATGGGTAAAAACCCACACGTCCCGATTTGACATATAGATATAGGTTATTATGCTCATATCACCACGCTTTACATTTTTCGAATGGTTTTTTTTTTGTCGATATTACAAACTGACGTTGTCATGGTTGTTGTCAATTTGCCCTTTATCAGCCGATGTACACTCTAAGAAAATACAATTTTTGTACATTTATTTTTATAGATTTATAGCTTATAAATCAGTTGTGTCATATGCTCGAACTCTAAAAAAGTATTTGTCTCATTTTCGAGGTTGGTACCGAATAATATACACCTTTTTTCGTGCCAATTTCCTTGATTTTGGTAAGGAACTTGAATTAGGCAAATTTGTAATCAAAAGAAGTTCCGTCCCAAATTTGCTAAACAGTCGCACTTTTGAGGACAAATTTGAGTCAAACTTGACTCAAATCTGCATCTCCTTACAGTCGATGGGTCCCATTTTTCAGGCAAATCGCCTACACTCTCGGAGGCACGTCACTGTGCCAATCAAACAGACCCCCGAAGAAGTCCGGTTATAATTTAACCGCTTTACACAACCTTGTGTTTTTTTTCTTGTTAGTTTGTGTTGGTTTCTTTTCGTATAGTTCCAATCTTATATCATCTGCACGGTCGTTAATTTGTTCTGGCCTTTTCTGGTACAAATCTCTCGCAATATGGCATATCACAGTTGATCAAAGTTTACCCTATGTACAAGGTATTAACTTACCTATTTAAAGAAATCATCCAAAAATGATATTTTAGTTTTGAATTGCGGACACTTCCCAATAAATACCCGACATTATATCAGAGTCCAAATTACAATGCTGGACATACGCGTGTATCAAATACAACCGCGGGATAAAAGCGATTTTTTTCTGAGACATTCTAAAGGTCACCCACATATGTCAAGGTCACACACGTGGGGAATGCACTATAGTATTAATTAAAAGTAAGCTTTTATCAGAATATAGGATTTCATCGCGCCAATTTTTTATTTATATTGTGCATTGCAAAAGGGTACAACCAACCACAATGTGGGAATCCGACATAAAAGCAGCACCATTTATTCACGGCGGGCATGGCAAAATTGTTCCAGTAAGTGCGAACAAAATCAGAAATTATACGGTTTATGTTTGTAGAATATGAGTGTAAAATACCTAACACAGCATAGAAATGACTCCTCGGTAACCATAATAGCAAATCTCCTTCGTCAGATTTACACCTTCACTCCATATACGACCGTTATAGTTGGCTTTAACTAATCCGAGGTGGATGTTGATCCGACGCAAACACTGACATGCAACAGCTGAATTTTGTTAATGGTAGGAGATTACCATCTCTCTGATTGGGGCAATCTACACGCAGCGCAAGATCCAGATTCGGATCCATATCGGATCCATATCTCGTATCTAGTTTGCGTCTACACGGACGGCAAGATCCAGATCTGCCACGCGTACATGGTGTGTACATGCTTGGTTAGTGTCGCGCACTTTAAGTGCGTACTTTTAGTTACGCGTAACGTATTCCTCGATCACCACTGTGTACGCGGTAGCAGACGTACACTTTACGCTTCGAAAGGTCGCCGTACTTTCGCACTCACTGCGCCGTGTAGATTTCTATATAAAAACGTCTCCCGTGATCTCGGGCCAAACGGATATCCGATCCTGGATCTGCGCCGCCGTGTAGATTGCCCCATTATTTTTTTTTTCGGTGTAAAGGGGTCCAAATCACCCATCAGTGCAGGCTCCCAATAATAAATCAGACCATTTTCTTGGAAAAACATGATTTTCAGGGCTTATACAAGTTGCATGTTCTTCACACCAATATAGCTTATTCTATAATGAGTACGTGTCCCCTCGTGTTTCTTTATCTTTACAGATCCATTGTGGTTCTTAAAAGGGCTTATGCAGAACTTTTGATGCTATTAGGAAAACTGAATGAGAATGACTCCTGGGTGTAAGCTTAAGACAACAATTGAAGATTAAACTTCATTTTGGTACAGCGGGTCCTTTTATTTTCAACTCACTTTGTAAGACAAAATCCTACACTACCGTATAATGTACACATATTTCAATAAAAATATGTAAATGTTTATGATAGCCTTTTGGTACAAATTGATAGGGGTTTTTGCTTATGTTCACCAATGTTTATGTCAATTAATTTAAAGAATACATGATATTCAGGAGTCTGATAATAATTCCCTAAAACTTAAAGAAACCCATTTACACTCTTAGGGAAAAAATGGAGGAATTTAAAACTTATAGCCGTTTTGTCCATAGGAGGTTTCTAAATAATTATCACGCTGTTGTGTCAGGATCAAGAATACACAATATTTCGTACTTTGACACAATAATTGGTAAATGGTGTAAACAATTTTTCATGTAAAATACACAATATTGTACACTTTGACACCCATAATCATTAAAATGTTACGCAATTTTTTTCCTGTTCCCTTCTGCAAGGCCAACTCACAGTAATAATACTTAATGCTAGGGTACAGCATCTTAGGTTAAATTATAGCCTTTGAACCTTAATTTGGCATATGATCATGTAATTAAAACATTTTACTGTTTTGGTTCTAAAGAACCATTCTTTACATGAGGGTCCCGGAGCGGACCCAGGATGTTGTTCCCGGGTGCCAGTGATTTGGTGACACCATCATGTGTCCATTGGGCCACCGCCGTAATTCCTCTGGCGGAATTAGAAATAATTTAGCATTTTCAAAGTAGTTACATAATACATAGTTAGCGAATTTGGTAAAGATGTAAAATGTAAAGGGTTACATTTGTTTTGGATTTAGCCATAAGGAGGTGTTTGCAAAAATTCATGTCTCAATTTCGGTAAAAGCGTCCTCCGCACACCTCTCTTAAAATACATTGAATGGGCAAGAACATAACAATACGATATAGCAGTTGTAAATACGGGTGTCCTCCTCCCGTGCGAAGGGCGGCCCTTTACAATATTCGTTTCTCATTTGCCCATCAACAGTTGATGGAAAAAAATGGAAAATTTCGAAGTGGTTCCAAAAGTATGGACAACGCCTTAAGTAACCGTTAAAAAGTAATTTTTCAGGATTTCCTGAAGTCAGGATTGGTTCGGACCAGGAAATTTCTGGTTTCAAGGCAACCAGTAGGGTTCTGTACTGGTGTCAGAAGGAGGACCGAGAACGATATTAAGACTAACGTTCGAAAATTAAGTTGTATTTCTACCAACCCGCCCTGTTTTGTTTATGTTTCGCTATAGATATCCTTGAGAAAACGTCATTCACAAAATTTGTGGATTCAATTTATTCAGCAAACAGTCGTACGTGACGCGAAATGTATATACAGTATATTATAAATAATAATACACAATGTTTGAACAATTGTAACTGTACTAAATGACGGTGGGGGATATGAATGCTAAGGAACCAGCATGGACAACCCATAGTGGTTTATGGTTTTGCTGGGGCCCTGTAATAATTTTTAATACTATTTTAATAACAAAGTAAAATAAACTCAAATTAACAATAATGTGCAAATAAGGGATTATAGGATATTACAAAGGGGTCAGGTATACAGTAACACAAAACAAACAAAAACAAACAATTTATCTCAGCTAAACAAACACTTAATACGGAATAAAATGCATGATACTGAATGAGACCTAGGGACTCAGCTTGCATTTTCAACATTCTTTGTTTGAGGTATGTAATGCAATTGCATAATGAGGAAGCAGAGGTAGCAGAGATAAGGGTGAGATAAAGTAAGATAGAGATAGAATGAGATGACGAATAAAGTGAGGAGAGAAGAAAAGGTGACTTGAGGAGAAATTTAAAAAGAAATTGTCCGGGTTGATGAAATTTTTTTCATTTAAGGCTTAACAGTATTTTGTTGTAATTGTGGATGGGATTCTGGAAGATCATTTCAAATTTGCGTAGCCGTAAATACTGACTAATGCTTTTCAGATGAAGATTTGGGGAGGGACGATGAAGTTTTGTCGGCTTGTCCTGGTGTTATAGCTTGTGGGTTTGTCTGTTTGGGGTAAAGTATTGCTAAAATTCGGAGGTAAAAATGATTTGTTGGATAGTCAAACATGAAGATCGCTGTTTGAAGAGTTGGTTGATGTGCTCTAATTTAAGTGTTTTCATTGAGTGAAATAATGGCAAAGTGGTGAGTTCGGGGGGGGGTTATTGTGATAGTGCGAAGGCCCATTGTCTGTGATGTTAGTTTGGTGATTCGTGAATGATAAAATTTGATTCTGATCTTGCGCTTTGGTGTTATGATCAAATGCTTCCATATCACAATCTCCAGACCACTGTACAGTAATGTCTGTCCGTTACGGACAGGAAATACAAATATGCGAATTTCTGCAGATACCATTGGAATTTGCACGTCAGATTGGGCACCATATATTTAGCCCGACGGTCAGATGAAAAAAATAAAATCTCACTTTTTTTAGGTAAGTTGGGGGGGGGGGAGCTGTGTTATCACGAAGCCCCTTTAATATACATAACTACACGAATTCCTCTTATGTGCACGCGTTATCCTTAGAGACAAGTAACTCGTGAAAAAATACCACATATATACCCACACACACATATAATATCTATATAATAATATATATATATATATCTATATATATTATATATTATAATATTATTATATCTCTCTCCTCTCTCTCTCTCTCTCTTCCTCCATCTCTCTCTCTCTCATCTCTCTCTCTCTCTCTCTATCTCTCTCTCTCTCTCGCCTCCTCCCCCCTTTTTTTACCCCCCGCCCCCCCCTCTTCCCCCACCCCCCCGCCCTCCTACCCACTTCGGGATGCACAAAGCATATATGCCCATTTTCATTGCTCACTGTATATAGAAATTGAGCAACGCGCACCAAACTTTCGGCCTTTTTGTGCGCAATACTATTGCGATTTTAATTTAACCGTTCCGTTCCGTTTTAAATTTAAATCAAGTTTCAACAACATTGTAATAGCAGTAGTGACTAAATAAACCGCTACGTTTTTTGGCAAAAAAGAAAGATTCAGCCGATGTCGATCTTGTCCATGTAATGGTTTTGGCTGAGTGTGAAAACCCTGGTGATTTGAAAACAATCTTCGCATCCTTTTTGAGATGTGTATGATACCCACGGAGAATTAATTATCAATCCACCTTAAATTTTAAAGTACAATGTATAGCTGTTTTAATTCAAAGACTATTGGAATCACGCCAAATTTGCATTTAGCATAACTTCACATTGCAAAAAATCTTCAGGATCCCACACCACTCTCAATTTTATGGGTTTAGAGTGGGTCTTACATAAAAGCATGCTCTTCCGAGCGACATTGCAAATGGTCTCATGAAAATGCGACTCATAATACGGTTATGTTTGAGATAGTGTAAAATTCCTTAAATAATATCACACCGTTACACCCACTCATTTCTTGCGTTACTAAATTCGAGGGAAAATTTGATCCGAGTATTGCTGATTTTTTTTTGTACATGGAATAGACCATCTCTCTGCGCTTATGTTCTTAATATTCGGTGTAAATAAAAAAGAACGGGCTAAAATCATGAACCCTTATCATCGCACAATAGTTAAAAATCAGACATTACTCCTTAAAAAAAAAAGCTTTTCAGGGCTATAAAAGGTAGGTCAAATACATTTAGATTTTTAAATAATAATTTTTGCTGTTTTGTACATGTGTATAGGAGCACATGAAGTGTAGCGGCCACCACTTTGGCGTACCGAGGCAGTCGATCCAGACAGAGGGTTGGTATTGAAGTCAATCCCACAATGCACCAGGTTTTTTGGCAAATTTCAACACCTCAGTAGGGTCAAGTGATTCCAGCAAAATGCTATTCTACACAAAAAACCCTGAATTTTTACACTCATTTTTCGGCCCGAAGTGTTAGTACTTATGGGAAATTTAGCATGCATAATAAAATGTTGTCCCCCTATAATATTCCTTGTACGCTTTTTATCCCAATTGTCTGATATGCGTTTGTACCTTACCGTATAGGCAAATTGAATGCATTAGGGATTGATCAAAACATCACGAAAAAAAACAGTGTTTAGAAACGTGGTGCAATTAGTGTTTAGACATGTTTAATTCCTAACCACTTGGCATCAAATGCTTAAACACCTACTGTCAAATCCCTAAACATGTTTAGATTTTCAACATGTTTTATATATAAGGTGTTTTTAGCTATAAACAGATATTTCAAAATGTTTAGAAACGTGGTGGGCAAATAGTGTTTAGAAAATGTTTAATGCTAAGCACTGTGTTTGGCAGTGGTGCACCTTCTTCGCTCCAGATTATTCTGCTCACATTTAGGCTGAAACTGGTCCGAATATTCCTATAGGTCGATGGAAATGCATCTTTTGGTCCATCGGTCCTTTTAAACGAGCCAGAGTGTCAACTCCGCTGGTCAAAACCCACTGAACCCCATGCCCCACGTTATCCCTTTCGTCTCCCTGAAGAGAAAAATGACTACTCTTCTATAATGTAATTCCCTACCCAAAAGAGTCTGGCAAAAACCACTTCCACAATGATGGTTTGTATTTACAAAGAGCGAATTTACACTCAAAAGAGTAAAAAGCCTCCAGATTGGTTTCACTCGTGTGAGGAGTTAGAGTGAATGACAACCACTGGCTACACTTTTGAGGAGTTGAACGAAGGACAACACGAAAACGATGGGGGATCCACCTCTTTTTGGAGTGATGTTATAGTTTCACTCTTTTTGAGTGGGAATTAACTCTTATTGTAAGTATCAACCATTAACTTTTGTGGAGTGGTGGAGAGGGGAATTTTCACATCGTTTACATTTAGAGAGTACCAATCCTGACCATCACCACAACAAAGGCAGGTAGCGTTATTTGTCTTGTAAGATCTGGTAGTCATTTCCGCAAAGGCTGGGGTCCGCTCCGTGCTTTTTGAAAAGTGGGGAAAAATGGCATTTAGGGATTTAGGCATAGGGATAGGAGTAGTCCGGGAGAATCCGCGATCGCGGAAAATGACATGTTTTGCGCGGATTTTGCCTTCTCGCGGCGGCTAATTTCCCGTTTTCCCTCCGCGCGGAAAACAACGCGGATTTCGATTTTTCTACCAGAAAATGTCATTGAACTTCTTGCCCGACTGTTTTTTAACGATCAAAATGTGTTGGGCCAGAATCGATTTGTCTGCAAGTTAATAATTTTAATGATCGCAAGCGAGGGCGGTCGAATGCAACTCCGATGATCATGATCAGCAGGGTTGCATTAGTACGCGATTCAAAGCAAGATATAATAGCCTTCTAATTGCCCTCTTTGTACTGGGTTTGTAGTAGCCACTATGGAATAGTCGTTAATGGAGATGAATTTTCAGCACACAGTGGTACCAGTGAACAGAATGGGCCGTCAAGTATTCATCATTGAGTGACACTTCCCTGATTGCATATAATCCGGTAAACCCCTACCGAAGTCCGAATTTACCCAAGTCGAAAAGATTATCCTATTGATTAGGCTTCACTTGACGATTTGTTTAAGTGCTTGTAAAACGTACGTTGCCCAGTTTAATATTAAGTGATTTACTTTAGACAAATAGATACACGGTTTTGCTAAACTAAAGAAATTGACAAATCAATAAAAATGTGGGGATTTCCGTAACAATTAAAAAAAAATACACATTGGAAACGTTAGAAGTTTAAAATGTCATGAAAGTTTAACATTACTTTTGTAAGGCCAAAACCAAAACAAAATAAAACAAAGCATTTTTGGAGAGAAAAAGTTGGATATTGGCATTTGTAATAATCTCAATTGTTTAAAAAGTAAAAGGAAAAGGTTCTGTTAACAAAATAAAGCATTACAAATACAATACTCATCACCAGTTCAGCAATTGCCTGTTTAAAACCGATAGTATACTTCCGCCTCTGCTGTCATTAATTCGGTTAAGTATAGCAAAGTTCGCCTTCAGACTTAAACAAATCGGGACTGCGGTAGGAATGGTATAAATCCCTGACGGTACTCCACTACTCGTGTGGTCTTCATGCATCGCCGGTGTTCCAAAGTCAAAAATTGTGCGCGGTCTCTAGGAAGTTTTTTAAGGGCCTTGCATGCAAGACCGAACTGTTCGAAGACCGAACTAATTACCATTACCACACGCTAAATTCCCATTAATAAGGATTTATATTAAGTCGCAATTACCTTTTGATAGTTCAGATAAGAGGAGAACCGCGACCCGCCCCCCATCCGATGTTCCGCATCTCATCACGCATTTGTCAATCACTATGGTGTCCAGTTCAGTCATATTTACAAGCCTTTTATTTGTTTTGAGTACGAGTTGAGAGTGAAATTTCCTCGCCAATATTTTTTTCATGTCTTTTCGGAAATGGTTAAATTAGGCCTATTCTTCTTTTTTGGAGTGGGTAGGGGAGGTGTTATTTCTTTTTTGGAGGATAGGAAGTTTCTTTGGGGGGGGGGTGAGGGGTGTTTTTGTTTTTTTTTTTTTTTTCCTTTTTGCGAGGGGGAGGACTATTCTTTATTTTCGGAAATGGGAATGTATTTTTCTTCTTTTTGAGTTGTAGGGTGTTACTAATTTCTTTATTTGGAGGATATGATTTTCTTTTTTGGGGGAAGGGATGTTTGTTTTCTTTTGTTTTGGAGTATAGGGAGAGGGGTTTCCCACCCGGTAGTCGGAACAATTTTCCCAATCGTTCAGCTCTCCCATCAGCGGCCTTCACGTATTTATTCCGTACATTTTCATACACTTTCGGGACAGAAAGTCCGGTGATTTTCCTGCTGTTTAGACACCCTCCTTAACTCTTTCTTGAACTGCGGAACTGTCACATCATGCGGCGCGTGGTTTTGTTGCGCTAATCCGTGAGCTCACTCCCCACCACGGAACAGTTCTGCACGGATAGCGCAAAACCACGCGCCACCTGATGTGACAGTTCCGCAGTCAAGAAAGAGTTAAAGGAGGTGTCTAAACAGCAAGAAATCACCGGCTTTCTGTCCCGAAAGTGTATGAACATGTACGAAATAAATTTTAATGGGGAGAAGGAGTGAGGGATAGAAGGAATGAAAGAGTGGAAATATTGTCAGAAGAAGGGTAAATCACTCTCCTATACTCCCAAAACAAAAGAAAAACATCCCCTTCCCCAAAAAAAGAAAAGCTCACTTCCCCACCACGGACAGTTCTGCACCCCCGTATCTGATGCCGACATCTAGTAGAGTCTGCCCTACACTTCCTTATTCTTCATGTAAACATGCTCGTCGAAACCATGAACCGACGCCACTCAGCGGTCGCCTTTACCTGCGCAAATACGAACATTAACCAATCACCAATTAAGCACATGGACAGTAAACACTCACACGGCGACAACGTCCGTGCTATAGCGGCACCGTCAGATGTACTTACACCCGCCGAATTCAATAGGGCAATTAGCATGTCTCTTAAATCCACTTAAAAGGCTAACTCTGGGGATTATCGTTCGGTCTTACGTTCGGTATTGGCAGAGGGTCACCGATGATTCTTGAGCATGAGCGATGTATATGCTTCGATCACGCGAGGTCCACCCCTGAGCTGATTGCGAATGAACGGGAAATTCCCCAAGAACGGTAAATTCCCTTAAGAAAAAATGATAAATTGATCCCCAGTGTAATTATGATGCAAATTTGCAATACCAGTTAAGATTCTAAAAAATCACTGTTATTTAGCGTTCATTGTATCAAATTTCGCTGGACAGGCCACGTGCGATTGCAGCTGCAAGCAAACGGCCAGTACGTTATTTCATGTTAAAAATGACACATTCTAGCAATTCAAACACACGTGATTTTATTTGGACTTCAAATCTAGTTTGTATTCATTAATGATTTTTTATCAAACTAAATCCGGATTAATATCGTTGTTATTCTGTTTACAGCAAATGTCAGCCCCCCGATTATCATATGAATGGAATGTTGTTTACTGGAATGTTTGGATTGATCCATTTAATTATGGGGGGTAAGGTAGGTGCTGTATTGTAAATACTCAATCGGGAAAGAACAAATTTAAGCGCTAAACAATTGCTTACCAGCGAGTGCTTACTTCAATTTCAAAATGAAGTAGTAACATCAAAAATTATTTTTCTTCCACCTTTTGATATGGTATTCTATCAAATTGTAGCTGCCGCTTTACAAACTTGGCTCCAGTTCGTCAAAAACGTTTATACTGTGCTGCAAAAAATACTATCGACGTACATGTAATGATATTACATAGCTCATTCATCGCGCTGCAAATAGTGTTAAACCAAACGACTTGAAGATGTAGCATTGGATGAATCGATTGGACCGGGGAGTAAAGTAGGATGTCATGGAACAACAAAAGGAGACTACTTGATTGACAAGGTTACCTGGTCGGCTCTTAGCCGCTTGTATCGGTAAAGAACATAAGCGCTTAACAATTGCCTGGAAAGAGTTGTCACTGCTGATATTATTGCATCTTGCGGCATATTGGGTGTCTTTTATTCAGAGTTTTAAAGAGGTGCGTAGGGAATTATCGGCTGGGATCATAGATTATAGGCGACAATTTTCCATATTTTCATCAACATGACGATTTATTTATTTACACTTATGTAGCATGGATA
>JAMKCH010040931.1:0-57990 GCA_023653785.1 Ophioderma brevispina | reverse complement strand
GCTACACAAATTTATAAACGGCTAGGCAGGCGAAGCCTGCCTACAAAAACAATAGAAAAAAGCCAACTAAGACCCACACCAAAATACCAAATATTCTAAAAAGAAAATACAAAAAATATCAGCTGACGTGCTTGGCAGACCCTGAGCACTGCCCACGTGCTTAAAACAAAAGGATATTGGAGAAAAAAGAAATGCAGAGCACGGCTGAAATCACGTCTGTCCTCCTTCAGCTCCAACGAAAAATCCAAGCCCTTCATCAGTAGCTTGCCCGAACCCTGTTAACGGGTTCTGAAAATGGGTCATTCTGGTCCCATGTGAGGGACAGAGTGACTCTAAGCATTGTTGGACAGGTGTACAAGTGAACACACCGTGATATGTTGCATCGGTTCCTGAGCAAGGTGTTATAAGGCCTATATTTGTTCACCTGACAGGTGAATTATCACGTTTGACAACGTGAGTACGTAGAGCTTGTAGACATGTTCTAATTCGGAGTCTGCTATTACTGTTAAACTGACGTGCTATCCCCCGTAGGTTCAGCTTCGTCATCCGACTCATTGAAAAAACCAGGTTTCGTTGAAACCCCATTTCAATTTCCAGTTCCCGGAGCTTGTTTAGTGTCGGAGAACACATGGAGAGGTAACGTCGTTCTTGCATTCTAACGATTCAGGAGTTTCCCCATCCTCCAGGCTGGAGATTTGCTGTTACAAGCGAGCACGTAGATGCTTTGTTCTGCTATAAGCTATCATAGGATGTTTTGTGAAAATCAGATTTACGTTGTGGTGTTCACTGATGAGCAGCCAGGGGCGCAAGAATTGTTGTTTATAGTTTACCCGAGAGTGGGGGTAAATGTTGTTTTGAAAACCAGCGGGATATCCGTGGTTTTAGGCCTTTCTTCTATGTGTTCTGTCGGTTGTGAATGAAACCCGACTCCTTCTCTGCATCTCAACATTTTCTGGGCCGTAGCCCCTTGATGCTAGTTTTCCGTAAAAAACCATCTTCTTTCTTCAGAATGGTCTTGGTTGTGGTTGTTTCTGCATATCTGGATGAGTTCCCCTTTCAGGAAGCCTTTGAAAACAGATTGAGGATGACTTGAAGAGCGGTGTAAAAATTGTCCTGTCTCTGTGTCTTGTGTGGCATTTGATGTCCAGGATGTTAGTGTTCTTGAATCTTTGACCTTTGTAAATCACCAGGTCTAAAAACTGGACCGTGTGTGTCGAGGCTTCGTAGGTGAATTTCAGAGAATCGTGAAGCGTGTTCACTTGTTTGACAAAACTGTCTACATGGTTACACGTGTCCCTGTCCAAAATACCAGTGTGTCGTCATGAAACGGTACAAGGTGTGAATATGATGATTTTCAAGTTGTAGAATCTTGTTTTCTAGTTCGTGTACGACTAGATTACATATGCTTCCTGATGATCGTTGCCCCATTGGTACACCAGAAATTTGGGCATAGAATTCTTTGTTGAATTCGAAAGAGTTTCTGTATAGCATTGATTTATTGGATTGATTATTGCTAAACCACAAACTTTTGACTTCCAAATTGAAAAGCCAGGCTATTACGAGGAGGAAGTTCTTGCATAAGCAAATAAGAGTAGGCTTGACAAAAGCAGGCACAAATTAGGCATACAGGCTGTCCAAAAAAATGTTAACACTCGGGACACATGCATTTTGTACAAAACTAAAGTACGCATGGTTCTTTGTTTGGTATGCTCTTAAAGCCAAATAAATAAGCTTTTATTTGCTGTTTATTTCATTCCAATGCGATATGTAGAGCTAAAGATATGCTTCGTCAAAAAGAAGAGTGCAAATTCGGATTGGTCCGATTTGCATTGGTTTCATTTGTAAGATAGCGGGAAACATGATTTTATATACTCAAAATGTGGTATTAATTGAGTTATTGATTGGCTATTGAACCTACTGAAGATTATGGACAATCCCTTTTGAACTTCATTATTGTCAGTTAAGTCAGTTCACTTTCATTAGCAGACATCAAATCGCTCAAAATTACACAGAATGTTAAAAACAAACCAAATTAAATTAACAAAACAATCAGACCAGACACTTCCTTGCTGAATTCTCAAGAAAAATCGTATATGATGTAGACAGAATAAACAACAAAAATATGCAAACAAACAAAAAGAAAGAGAAACCTCTGATAATAGGCCTACCATGGAAGCAGGCAGAATTGGAATAAAGACACCGGTATCAGGCCAAACAGACCAATTACGGACCAGAATGGCAATGACTCAAGTCAAAATTTCTCTTGTTATCTGAGACTTTTTGGTAGACCAACGAGAGACTTGGTACAACATAGTATAGGAAACTTTTAAGTCTTTCTTAATAGAAACACAACACGGCAGATCTATTTGTTTCCCTGTTAATGTCTATGAAATCAAGTGTATTCATGTTGCGTCATGCCTTTCAAGTGCTTAAAGGCTGAACTCGGACCAAGCTGATTTTGTTTCCTCTCATAAGTGATGAAGCATATCTTTTGTTCTAAGTATCGGAGGTGAACGAAATCAATGGCACATTAACGCTTGTTATTGGCTTGAAAAGATCCCCAAACAACGACCCCACGTACTTTTTCTTGGCATCACATGCCTTGTCCCGAGTGTTACATTTTTTTGGGACAGCTGTATATAAATGACGTTTTTAGATGGCCCAGTTTCGGACGCTAAGTAGGCACATTTTTAAACACAGATAGGCCAACTAAATACCCAATTTGTACCTACTATGTGCTATTGGTGTTCCAAAGTGGTCCTCTTTAAAATACAGGCCTGTTAGGTACATGTACGTAATTGTATTGTGCCTTGCCGGTTTCCTGGATTATTAGAGGTACCTTCTTAGGTATGCATGGTACCTATGTTCCACAAAATTGAGGCATCTGTAAAATATGGGCACATTTTAGATACCTGTACCTACCATATGCGTAAACTGTGATTATGCTGTTCCAAAAGTGGTCCGTTAGAGAGGTACGTATTAGGTACATGTTCCTATTTCGATTTCTGTTCTAAAGGGTCTTATAGGCACATACCAGGTACATGTGCCTCATTGTGCCTATTGCTTGTTCTGAACGTGACACATAATCTGTAAAAAACGGCACTTTATGTCCATTTACGGACATACGTGTTCCAATTTGTTTTTAGACCACCCCCCCCCCCCACCCCCACACACATTAACCCCTACATGCATGCCACATAATGTTACAAACTCACGAACCAGACTTCTTTGGTTTCCAACAGCGTGGGTTTTTGGCACCGGTTAGTGCTTCTCCGCCCCTGTCTGAATCAAATTCTTCAGGGTTTGACGAGACTTTGAGTCCTCCTCGGAGGAGGCCAGGGTCCCTCCCCCCTAGGCCTTCAACAGTTCCGTCCTCTGCCATTCAACCTCAGGCTTGCCGCACCTGCTGTCCTGCAGAGGTTTTTCTGGCCTCTAACACTAGCTATGGCGTTCTGTGCTTTGGTCTCTTCCTCCATGTACGAGGGTGTACAGCTGGAGGCCTCTTGACCCCTTCGCCTCGGAGGCTTGGGGTCTAAGCGTAGTAGGGGCAATCCTACCTTTCCCCTCCTGACCAAGAACTCGTCAAGGCCTGTGAAGGATGGATACGCCTTATCCATCCATGGGCGACTAACGTGGTGGGCTTATGGAGAATGCAAGGTGTTGGGTCCATTAGCCTTCAAGGTCTCCGAGCTAGTGGCGATCCTAGCGAGACACCCAGTTTTTCGACGCGAAATGACGCTCACACTTATTAGCGCCTTCTCACTAGGGAAAGGATGGGCCTCGATTACCATTGAGTAATCACGTCTGTACCAAATATCATAGTGAGAACCTGCCCTAAGACGACTTCTGGACTCCGTGACTTCAGCTCCCCGACGTCGGCTGTGCTCTTGAACCCTTCACAGTTGTAAAGCTCCGCTCCCACCAAGTCTCTGGCTCGAAAGCCAAGAAGGAAAAGGGCAAAGTTTGACGGGATGGCGGCCTTAACTCAACTTCTGCAGGGGGGGGGGGTCCTTCTCAGTGTGCAGTCGCTTATTACAGTTTCTACAACAATGGGCTTGGATATGTATGGGCTTATGGGTGCTGCAGGTGGTCTATCAGGGGTACAGAATCGAGTTCACCGCAGTGCCTCCCTGTCGTCCATCAGTGAAGTCAATATGACAGGGTGTTTAGTATCATCACCAAAGCCGTGGTGGCATTCCTCTTGCGTCGAGGAATCAATTTGTGTGTGTACCTAGTCGACTGGGTGGTATACTCTCCTTCCAGAGAGGTGGCTTTACTCCACATAAAATAAGTTGTCCGCATAGTTTCTCAGTTGGGTTTCATAATCAACCTCGAGTTTCGAGAAAACTTAGGTTATGCTATGCAAACAATATACACAAGCAAAATGTTAAGTTTCACACACTTTGATTTTGAATATTGTCTTGCAAGATTTTGGTAAGATTCTCTTAGATTTCTTCTCCCATTTTTCATGGATGATTGTCACACAGACAAGGAGAAGTGTGGGATTTACAAAATATCACACAAATTGAAACAATAGATACTGGACACGAATTGAACTTGCACACAACTCTCTAGTTAATATGCAAATTAAAAGTTAAAATAATTTATTTACTTAATATATACTCATCTCAAAGCTTTCAACGATTCCAGTTAATTGTTCTACAGAGCAAGTGATGGCAGTTTTTATTACAGAATACACTGGGTACCAGATTTTGATGAATTAAAAGATATCTAAATTATCCCAAGATTGCAATATCTGAAATGCTCATCCCATCAGAAATAGTCCCTAATATAGATCTGTTCTTGAATTTTTATTGTGAATGAGATGGTATTTACTCTGTTTACCCTTGATTTTAATATTCCCTGAAATAAATAATGGTCTATATTGTACAATTTACACACAAGTCTTACAGTGATAAATTATATTCTTTGTTTGAATCTCAAGGTTTCATCTTATTTGATCACATGATAATTCATTTACACAGGTTCACATAAAATTACACAAAGGCTCACAAATACCAAATACACTAAATTATTCACCAAATCAAATTAAAACATGGAAGCTGTCAAACCATTTGTTGTACAAACTTTACAGTCCGTGTCCAAGTTAAAGCCGCGTGGTATTACAGTGAATGGTCAGCATCACAACTAGCTTGATGGTTTAGCTAAAGTTCGACACTAGGGATACGCTTGATCGATGCTCGA
This sequence comes from Ophioderma brevispina, assembly GCA_023653785.1. Classification (NCBI taxonomy): domain Eukaryota; kingdom Metazoa; phylum Echinodermata; class Ophiuroidea; order Amphilepidida; family Ophiodermatidae; genus Ophioderma; species Ophioderma brevispina. The sequence continues at coordinate 52,785 of JAMKCH010040931.1, read as the reverse complement.
TACACACTGTCGTGGTTGTCAGGCGTAGGTTTATCTCTCAGGACTGTAATAAACAGGCTTTAATCCACGAGCTACTGTAACAAGTTATTTAATCATTGAATGCTCATTTGGTAGACGACGAGTTGTCGTTAGACTCTAATTGATTTAGATCACGAATGAGGTTGCCAGATCGATTAGCCACAGTTGCCAAAATGTGACTTCCACCACATCTTTCCTCTTTTGAAGAAAGAAGATTAAAGCATTAATTTTCTCAGGATCTGGTTTTAATCCATCCCTGGAGATCACGTGACCAATGAACGGTACTTCCTTCAGTCCTAATTTGGCTTTGTCTTTGTTGATCTTCAAACCAACTTCTTTGCATCGTTTCATCAGTTGTCTTAGGTTTTCATTGTGATTCTTCACTGCTGCCTCGGTGGTTTCACCAACTCCAAAGACCAACATGTCATCTGCTATGGTCTTGACACCTTTCAGTCCTTCTAGTGCGTTGTCTTGACGTCTAGCATACTCTTCAGGACTGCTGCTCAATCCGTACGGAAGACGTGTCCAACGATATCTGCGCGAAAAGTTGTGTTTTGATCAAAGTAAGTTTTTGAACATGATTGTCATCCAACTCTACTTGCCAGAAAGCGTTCTTGGCATCTAACACACTAAAGACCTTAGCTTGTGTCAAATCTGGTATCAAGTCTTCAATGTTCTGCTTGGGTAGTGGCTTCTCTTCACAGCTTTGTTTAAATCCTTGGGATCTAATGCAAATTCTCCGCATTTCCAGTAGGTTTCTTTGTTACTACCATGCTGGATACCCAATTAGTAGGTTCAGTCTGTTGGCTAAAATTCCTTTGGATTCAAGTTCATCTAAGTCAGTCTTCAGCTGATCTTTGATTGCCACCGGTACTCGTCTCGCTGCATGAATAACAGGTTTGACTGTCTCATCGAGATCAATATGATACTTGCCAGGTAGTTTTCCAGTACCTTGAAATACTTCAGGAAACCTGCTTCCAACTGTTGTATTGTCAAAGGCTGGTTTTCTTCATCTGCTTTCTGTACATGTGCTATATTGTCATAGTTAACTTTTTAACCCATCGCTTCCCGATCACTGCGTCCCAAGATTGGTACATACTTATCTGACTGTACAACTTCACACTCCACAAGATACTTTCTCTGGTTCTTGGGGTTCTTCATCTTGAATTTTGCTTTGCCAATAGGGTTCACCACACTACCATCATATATTTTCAGTACTGTGGGGGGGGGGGGGGGGGTTGGTTTTTCACAGATTGTACTTGATATCTTTCAAGTGTTCTTTGCTGACAACATTACAAGATGCTCCAGTATCAATTTCAAATTGAACTTCTTTCTCTTCTCTACTATCATTGTGGCCTTGATGCTCTTCTGTAGCTTGTTTACCTCAACAGTTACGTTCTTCACATCTTCATACTCAGGGGATGAATCATCAGTAGATGCATTTTCTTGATCTACTTTCCTTGACCGATTTCTGTCTAAAACAAACACTTGCGAAGTGATGTTAACTCTGACACTTACTGCAGGTTTTTCCATACGCTGGGCATGATATTACCCTGGTTTGTATACTTTCCCACAGAATATGCAATCACTATTGTGTGTTGAGTTAACCTGCTGCTTTGGTTTCCAGTATTGCTGCTTACTAGGTTTCTTTGGATTGGTTCTCCTATTCTTCATGTGATGCAGTTGTTGCTCACCTCCACTGGCCATAGATTCATTTGCTTCTTTGTCGATTCACTTATCTTCAGCTCATCGATCACTATCTTCAGTGTGGGCTCCTGTTGTTTTCTAAACAGTCTAGCAGTGGCAGCTGTATCTCTGCACCTTAGCACAAGGAAGTCCCTTATCATATTATCATCTTCAGCGAACTTGCATGTGAGTGCCAGGTGTCTAACCTATCCAAAAACTGTTCTATGGTCTCATGCTGCTTCTGCGCTGCTGAATAGAACTCGTTTCGTTCATAAAGGACATTGTGCTTAACAATCTAAAGTTGTCATCTAGGGCCTTGATTATCTCTTTTATATCTGCCATCTTTTCCTCTGACAACTTAACCCTGTAAGAATTTTCTTACAATCAAGTCCCATCAGTGTCTTGAGTGTTGCAACTTGTACTTTGTTTGCCTTTTTGCCAGCTCGGTTGCAATTGCGTAGTCCTCAAAAGATTCTTAAGATCTTCCAATGCTCTTCTGTGTTTCCTTTACAGTCCATCGGCGATGGGGCAGGAAGCTGGTACATGGCAGCCATTGTTGCTTAATTTCTTGCAGCAATTTCTGTGACAAAATTTTATTCGTGTCTATTTTATTTATTTTTCATTATTTGTCAAAACCAACATTTTTTTCACACTGCCGCCCCGCTTGACTATTACTGCCGATTCCACCTAAAAAAAGTAAGCCGCCCTACTCCAGTCTGTGACGTCCTTCCCCGCCTGTGAACTATTCTCAGCATGTAGAAGAACACGCCACTTCGTATTCCGACGTTCGTGTGACGTTTCTGAAAAATGTCCCCGCCGAAATTCAACCTGGAAGTGGATAACTTTGCAAACAAATTCATGCAATTTCTAGTTCTAAACATGCGTAATCTGGCGCTGCTTGTAGATTTCCGCTTGAATAGTTTCTGACAGTTGAAATTCGTTACTACTGCTTTCAGTTCCTTTTATAGGCCTTAGCATTATTATTCAATGATTTTCTCCCATTTACCGCGACCGCTCCTCGTGTGGTCGAATTCTGCAGTCATGACACGCTGCGATAAATCACCGCCACTGGTCTACCTTTGCCGGCTGTTTTCTTCGTAACGCTGATCCGGACGCTGCTATGGCTAAACTTGTAGTAGCTGCTCCACATCTGACATCATGTCGTGGTTCTCAGGCGTAGGTTTATCTCTCAGGACTGTAATAAACAGGCTTTAATCCACGAGCTACTGTAACAAGTTATTTAATCATTGAATGCTCATTTGGTAGACGACGAGTTGTCGTTAGACTCTAATTGATTTAGATCACGAATGAGGTTGCCAGATCGATTAGCCACATTTGCCAAAATGTGACTTCCACCACACACACGGTACATACTTACAGGACTGGTAGTTGGTAAATTCCCGCCTGAACGATTCAGAAGCGTGCCGTTTCTTCCTAGATGGAATGTTCAATAGACCACCTCAGAGGAGGATCACCCTTTCGTGGTATCTTAATGCAGAACTGGTATCCTTGAATGACCTCCCTTTTGAGCTTCTCGAGGATGCTACCCGGGGCTCCTTGATGAACCTTACTCTCAAAATCGTTTTCCATTTGTTCATGGCGTCGGACCAGCGTCGGAACTAGGCATAGGTAGTTCTAATCAATTTTCCTTTTCGGACGCTAATATGTTCATTTGGCCCGGGTTTCTAAGAACGAACGTAGATCCTTCACTGCCTCTCCCTCCATATTCCCAACATTTGTACTCGTCTTAGGGAAGATAGGGTTTGTTGCCTGGTCCCAGCCTTGATGGTATCTCAAAAGGACCGCACCTATTAGGGACCCACGGAACAGCTCTTTCTGATTACTGTAGCTGCGTGTAGTGCTGCGGCACGGGTAAGTTTGGCTAAAATGGTGTTACAGTTGATGTGGATGGCCGCGTTGTACTGTCGGTAACGCGGCCGTCACTCCTCATAGTACTAGGGATATTGCGATCTCAGTAGACTGGAGATCTGCGGCAACTTTCACCACCAATTATATACGTAACATCGACCCAGAAAGAGCATCCTTTGTCCGGCAAGCTCTGAAAATAAGTAATAGCATATATAAAACCGACTTATGGTACTAATTTAGTTTTGCTTTTGATGCCTTAATTATGTGTGTTGGGTGTCCGGAATCTTGGATTCCTTTTTTGAATTGATCGCGGCCGTTTCACTCATCCACAACCTTTTGCATCCTGCACCACCTCCTATGGATTGCGCCATATCTGAAGATGTTAATACCAAAAAAGTTACTATCAACATCGCACGTACACACTTCTTCCAATACAATTTACAAATTTACAATTTACTCTCCATTCCGAATGGCGACGTCATATTGTGATACGAAGCTTGGGTAGAATTTTGGAATTCTTGCATGTGTGTGTGTTCATGACGTTCGAGAGACTTTTTAAACCTCAGGTGGGTCAACATTATATGCACAATGATAATGGGGAAAAATCCTGGTATGGTCTGCGGTCTATCGGAAGCTGAAGACAGAATTTAAATAAGACTTCGTTGTTGATGTTGGTGTTGTTTTTATGTTTAGTAACGTTGCGCCATAAGTCAATCCTTGAAATTGAGGGTTCAAAAAATACTCCTAAATGATTATGCGCGATATAATGTGACTAGTGAGATGTACTATCTGTTCTTGAAACCACAGTGTCATCATGGCCAGGTGACTTTTATTTTAATAAGGTGACCATGCAAATATGCATGGCTATTTCCGGCAGGGGAACCAAGTTTGAACTGGAAATGCAATGGGAGTATTGGTTGCTGTCATAATTATATGCGCGGAAACCGTGTTTTGTGGGCGCGGTCAAGCATGGTTTGCATGACACGTACAATGTGTACACAACAGATTTACTGCATTCGGTTGGGTGTATACTTAGGTCAGTCACCCGAATGTACTTCACATGCGCGCATTTTGCCCGTCGGTGCTAGCGTCGGTGACTTTTCACTGAGAAATCTCTATACAGGTTCAATAGAGAGGACTTTGTTTGTGCATCGTACCTGAGGTAGTAGCAGATTTTTTATTGTGTTTTTTTATGCCCTCACAGGAATGTTGCTTACCTTTTCCTATGTTGATTTCCCTCCCATGTTTCCGCCCCTGCAGGATGCTTTTAGTTCGCAATATCTCATGTGAGTGTGCAAAATCTGGATAAACTGAATTTGTGGTAACACAAGTACTTTAATGCATTGATCATAAAAAAATGATGAAGCTCTTGCCACCCCTTTGCATGGCCCAGCTGGATTTAATGTTATACCGGGGGTAAAAAGTGACATGTTCCGATTGTGTTGAGAAGCACCCTGAATTGTTGTCTGGTTACAAGGATTTCAAAAAAGGTACAGTTATACTACATATGGCTTATAGTTTTGGAATTTATGGGGTAAAACTGTAAAATTGGTTGAAGAAGGTCAATTTTTGTTTGTACCATGGTCAAAAATTAAGAGTTGCTCAATTTTTTGTAAAAGTGGTTCAATTGTGGGTTCATCTCAATAGAATGAAATATAGGAATAGTTTGACTATCTTAAGTGTTTGGTTATTACCAAAATGGCGAATAAAGTCAACAATTATTGGCAGCTATTGGCTTCATTGAACCGTGACCTATTTTTTTGATAACGTGAAAACTAATCATAACGGATAAGTAAACTATCCTTATTTCATCATTGTTACGCTAGAAACATTTGCACCACATATTACATGATCAACCGATCTTTTTAACTTTTGACCTTGTACAAACCACAATTGACTTTTTTCAAACCGTGGTGTACAGTTTTCTTGGGGTGACGTCACGGACTGTTTAATAATACCCTAACCGGGAGGGGTAAGACATCCACGCAACACAACGGTGATCATCACATCAACATCCGGAGTAACCTGAGTGGCTAGTCTTTATCAAAGACTTCACGGTACATGTAGGAGGACTCTCTTGCACACATCGGACAAAGACTTTACTAAAGGGCTCATAGATGGTCAAGATATTTTAAACTTAAATGACCGTTATTTAACATTGCACTTTTTGGCAGCGAGGTTAATCTACTACCTCGACGGATTTTGGGATTTTATATCACTATCACTAACGTCGTCCTAGAGGAAAATGATTTACCACCTGACGAACACCGCGAAAAGGGAGGTAGCGTTGTTTTTCTTAGATATGGCAATTTAGGGACGTAAAGGATATTAGTTATGGGAGTCTCTATCTGCTAGGCAAAAGAATACTAATGTTCAATTTTTATAATTTTACGAATTAAGGAACTTGGTGTAAATATCAAAGTCTTCAAATATGCCAAGTGCCGAAGCTTGCAAGTACTTAATTAACTATATCTTAAATTTAGAAATTTGGCAATTTGGACGCAGTGGCGGCGCCAGACCTCTTATTATGGTTGGGAAAAGTTTTTTTTTTTTTTTGGGGGGGGTGGTAAATTCCTGGGGTGGGGGTACATTAATCAAAATATTTGAGATTTGTAACCAATTTTGTCCCAAAAAATCGCTGATTTTTTGTTTTTCCCAAATGTTTTGTGATTTTGCCCAAATCGCCGAATTTTTGCCAAAATCCCTCATTTTTCTTTTTATTTGGCCGGGGAGGGGGGGGGGGGGGGGGGGGGGGGGGGAAAACTCGGGGAACGAAAAAAATGGGGGGAAGCCCCTATGCCCCCCGTGGCGCCGTTACTGTTTGGACGTATGTTGTCTAACAGAGACTTAAGTGTAGTGTTATGGCGTCTCGTAGGCGTCAAAGGTCAGAAAAAGCCCAAACCTTTCCAAACACAAATAATGAGCCTTGTGCACAATAATCTGATTATAATATAACACAGATAAATGATTTTTTAATTGTGTTTGGTTCAGAATTGGTATGTTTAAACATATTACCATATAGTAATTACACACATATTAGTTAAAGGTATAATTCACACAGAAGACCCTCTCCGACCCAAACCCTTCCCCGACACCAAGACCCGCATTTTTTTTTCAAATCGTCTACAGTCTTGTCAAACGTGCAAAATTTACAATTTTTAACCCGACCAGGGATGATTAGTTACGAGTATTCCCGTCGTCAACGATACAAGGGATGCTGAAACGCCGACCGTAGCCGACAAGCATCAGGGAATCAACAAGATCAGCATGTTTAATTGGCGACTCCACTTTTTCAGTCCCCGATTAGTCTCCGACCTTGAAACGACAGCAAAAGTTGTGACATGTTTTGCTGTCAAGACTGCGCGTCGATTGGTCGCCGCATTGTTGAACGTCAAGAAAGGTACGCACAAGACCATATTTCTTTCCAAATCGGCTGCAGCCTTGTTCTCAAATTACAAGACAAGAGATGCCTCAAATCGCCGAGGCAGTTGCGATCAAGCAGTCACTTGTTCAGTTCTCAATTCATCGCAGACCTTAACGGCACCACAGTTGCTGTCAAGACTGCAAGTGGCGACTTATCTTCTGTATCGCCGATTTAACATGTTCAGTTGGCTTGCATCTTCTCTCCCGCCTCGGAGCAGACTCATTGCCGACCACTTTCCAACTGCACACAACACTCATGAAGCGCACCAACTCATCGGCTACCGATTCCAAACCGCTCATGTGTTCAAACCGACCTTCCTGATTCCAAAACCCGCCACGATTTTTTAAGCGAAGAACAAAATCGTGGCGGGTTTTTTTCACATTTGCCAACGTACTCCCGCCAAAACAGACTGCGAAGACGTACGAGACAGTCCATACTTGTCAAACTACATCTGGAAAAAAGGAAAATTACTCACGATTTTCGAAAAATTGCCAATTGGTCACCAGTCTTGAGCCTGTCTGGAAGCGGTTTTCCTAGCAAATAATGGGTAAGACTACAGACCTCAGACTGGTGCCGAGTGGCCAATTTTCGAAAACGGTGAGTAAGTTTTTTCCTTTTCATGTGTAGTTTTGGCCAGGTCTGGGCCTGTCCTGTACAGTCGGTGTAGGTCTTACCCAATGATTTGCTAGAAAACCACTTCCATCCCTGCCCCAATACGGTGCCGATTGGCCATTTTTTTCGAAAATCGTGAGTAATTTTCCTTTTTCATTCAGGTGTAGTTTTGGCCAAGTCAGGGACTGTCATACAGTCCTCTGCAGTCTTGTGTGGTCGGGAGCACAGGGCCGTTGAAAAACCCGCCACCTATTTTTTCCTTGCAGCTTAAAAAAATCCGTGGCGGGTTTTGAATCGGGAAGGTCAGGCTTGAACACATGAGCGGTATGGAAGCGGTAGCCGATGAATTGGCGCGCATCATGAGTTGCTGTGTGCAGTGCAATTGTCGGCAATGAGTCTGCTCTAAGCGGGAGAGAAAATGCAAGCCAACTGGATATGTTTAATCGGCACCTAAACTCGGCGACTCCAGAAAAAAAGTCGCCGACTTGCAGTCCTTGACAGCAACTTGTGCTGTCGTGTTGAGGTCTGCAATGATTGACGAACCTGAACAAGGACATGCTGATCGCCAACTGCTTCGGCGAGTCTTGAGCATCTCTGTCTTGTAATTTGAACAAGACTGCAGCGATGTTGAAAGAATATGGTCTTGTGTAGATGGGAAGAGGTTGGTCGCGTCGCGGTTATCTTCATGTGTAACCAGGACCTCCGTTGGCGTCAACAACTCGGAGACCAATCGACGAGCAAGTCTTGACAGCAACATTGTCACAATCGTGCCGTCTTTTAAAGGGTCGGCGACGAATCGGGACTGAAAAAGTGCGTAGCCAATAAAACATGCTGGATCTTGTTGATTCCAGGATGCTGTCGCCTACTGCTCGACGATTGAGCATCTCTTGTCTGTTGACGCGGGGATACTCGCCGACTAATCATCCCTGGTCGGGATTAAAAAATTTTAAATTGCAAAGTTTGAAAAAGGCTGTAGCCGATTTGCAAAAAAAATGCGTTTCGTGTAGTCGGGAAATGGTTGGGTAGGGGAGCTGTCTTCTGTGTGGTAGATAATCCCTCGTCTAATTCCCATCGATTAATAACCCTTGCGTCTAAAACGTTTCGTCTAAAATCAGTTGGTCTAATTGCCACTTAGGCTAATAACCACTTAGTCATTGTCAATTGATCTAATAACCAGATTGTCTAATGCCATTTGTCTAAAACCAGTTCGGCTTAATATCCAATAGGTCTAATTTCCACCTAGTTCAATATCATTTGGTCTTAACCATTTAGTCTAATAAACAGTTGGTATAATAACCATTTAGTCTAAAACCATTTTGTCTTAAACCATTGTCTAATGATCAGTTTGTCTAATTACCATTTAGTCTAAACCCATTTTGTCTAACCCATTTCGTCTAATGACCATTTGGTCTAATACCTTTAGTCTAAACCCATTTTGTCTAAACCCATTTCGTCTAATGATCAGTTGGTCTAAGTACCAGTTAGTCTAAACCCATTTTGTCTAAACCCAGATGCTCTAATTGCCACTTGGTCTAAAACCATTAGTCTAAACCATTATGTCTCTAAAACCATTTCGTCTAATGACCAGTTAGGTCTAATAACCATTTAGTCTAAACGCAAAAACGAAGGAATATATGGCCGTCAATGAGGAAAGATATCTCAACTATCTGGACTACAGAGAGTACCCAACTCAAAGAGGTCAGGGACCTCAGGGTACCCACAGGGTCCTATGTGACCACAGGCAAGACTTTCCTGTCACGCAAAGGGACAAGCTTGCAATTGAATGGCAATCTGGTATCTCCAATTCAGCCAAGCTGCAAGTTGTGTAGATGGTATCCTGTTATTGGAGACCTGGACCATGGCACCCTACACCAGGCCTCTTTTTATGCGAGTACAAAATAACACCCTGGCCTGAGCACATGTCCAAAGCAGTGTCCATCTCCAAAGGATTTAGTTCTAAGTGTACGAAGAGGGTCGGAAGAATGGGTGGCTATTATATAGTCTTATGAAATTGTGCCCTGACAGAGCAGAAGTGGAATATCGTTCCTTAGGGATAAGTGTCCATGTCAAAACATGGACTGCAAGTTACTAGGAATAAGTATCTATTCATAGGTGAACTATAAGTCTTGAGGAACAAGTGTCCAGGTCTTCAAGGTTTAGAATAGCGATCATTAGGAGTTATGTCCAAGTCCGACGAAGACGGACGGACTATTAATCTGTAGGAATTATTGTCCATGTGGTAGGTAAATACTGGTTCTTAGGAATTGGTGTTCAAGTCCGAGGAATGTAAAGAATTCTAACAGAATTTCATCATTAATACTAGTCAGTGACAGTTTCTGATTATATTCAGCAAAAAAGAAGAAGAAAGGAAAGAAAGAAAGAAAGAAAGAAAGAAAGAAGCGTTTCAGCTACAAAGACAATAGAAAGTGAGTTCTTCCAAACCTTAATAAGTAGTATAATAATGTTTAAACTGGCTCGGCATAACACAGAAACTTAAAGGGCATGGGAGAGATTCACATATAAGGGTGTCGTTAATGTTTTACATTGAAATAACGATACAAAAGAAACAAGAAGAAAGCCCCCTCTTTTTTCTCTTTAAGACATTTCTGTAGCCAAAATACCAGGTAAGAAATTATGCAGTGTCTAATCTATATGAATTACTATTTGAACAATTATTTGGGGGTCTCAAAATCTTTCGTTGGCACTTTAAATTTCATCAGTTCAAACGATTTTTAATTGTATGCGGTGCTGACACATAAGAAAAAAAGTGACTTAGCATTTTCCCCTGGGGGCCCTATATGGAAAACCGTTAAGAATTTGAAAATCTTCAAAAATGGTTCATAAGAATCTGAGAACCCCCAAAAAGGTTTCTAACAGAATAACCATAAAGGTGCTATACAGCAGTTAAATAACTCGTTTTGGTTCGTTGAAGAACCTTAATCCTGCTTAGCTTTTGTTTTAACATGGTTTACAAGGGGGGGTGGGGTGACCGGGCGGCGTTTGTGATTACCCCTCCTTTTGGGATTCGATGCTGATGATTTTGCTAAGTGTGATAGTTATGGTCTTTTTCTTTCCATGATAAACCCAAAATAAGTAACAACATACCTAGTTGTCGTCACAATGACGTCATAAAGTCCACAAATCGGCCCAAAATGGTATTTTTAGAGGAAAATAGGGCGAAAGTCCAATTTGCGCCTGTGTTTTGGAAAATAAGGGTACAATTATGGAAAATGCCATGTGTGGGAAATGTGTTAAGGGTGTTGTTTTGTTTGTGTAAATACTCTGGAAAGGAATGAGTACACAATGAAAAATGAGAGATGTCTATGTTATAGGCCTATTCTTAAAAAATAAATTAAACAAGGGCTACTATTCCTAGGGCAGAGGTCCGAAGGAAACCACAATACCCGGCTATTTCTCTAGGGGGAATATATCTCATTGACACCGGTATTAATTGGTAAATATTTATAACGCTCGGAGAAACTGGCGAGCAAGAACCTAAAAAAAACGAAAAATAACGGTCTCGAACCCGGAGCCTCTCGCTTTATAGGCGTGAGATTTTACCACTGGGCCACAGAGGAGTGTGTTGATGTGGATACCAGTGAACGAGCACTAATGTATTTCAGTCTTTATTTCAGAGTTTCAAAGCGGCCGTAATTAATTTTCTATATAGAATGGGGAGGGCTTATAGGCATGATTCTTTTCTAGCATAATCTCTGCCGAAGCGAAACTCAATTCAATGCACGCGAGGATCAAGTAAATGATTCTTGGAGGGTGACGCACATGCATGTAAGGCTGTTACGACCCACCGTTCAGCTCGACTGTCACCTAAAGACCTCATATATTTTGCAAATGTCACTCAAAGACCCCATATTTTTTAAAACTTTACCAACTGTCACCCGAGACCCCTATTTTGGGGAATATTTTCACCTTAAAAGACCCCCAATTGGGGTGAAAATTTTGTAAAATTTTTAGAAAAATTTGCAAATTGTCACCCGAAAAACCCCTATTCGGGGCTTTTAGCGGTCTCTCACCCAAAGACCCCTATTTTTTTGAGTCAGCTGTCACCGAATGCCTGGGTTTTGAAGCGCCCGCCTGTACACCCATATTCATTTCATATTGACCCCCACCCCGATCTCTCAGTGCTACACTTTGTCAATACACTGTGATGTTTTGGTGGAAGATGGAAACACGAGCTGGCAAACTAAAAGTTTATACACACGATATACCCTACTTAAAGTTCAAAAATAGTGGTTAACATTTGAAATTAACTTTTAATTTTTAATGCAGGGGGTTAAGGATAAGGCAAACGCAAAATGCAAACATTTTATTTTTTTTGACCATTTTGACCTAATTTTAATTTTGTCGGCTGCTCTAAAACTTTCCTCATTTTTCGAGTGTTTTTTTTTTAAAATTGTCAACTTTATTGAGGGATGTAAATTTAATTAACCTTAAAATAAAATAATAATAATTCATAATAATTAATGCGCTAAAAAAACAAGTGCTTAAAAGCAATGCGGCCTCTTCTGAGACAAACTTGTTTTTGTTTTTTTTTTGTTATTATGGTTGTTTTTTTTTTTGGCCTATCATAGGCACAGTCTGTTAGGGCATGATTGAAACTAGTACCTTAATATTGGGAGCAGAACGGGATGTACTACGGGGTGTCCGGAAAAGGTCTATTTTTTTCAGAGATTCGGTCCCACCCCAAAACAATTTTTCAGGCCATGATCAACTGAAAGTATAGGCTTTCAGATTTAATATTTGTAAAATTTTGTATTTATTTGGATCATTTTAGCTTAGAAAACGGTGTTTCAAGAAAAGTCTTTAATATTAGTTAACCATTTTGGCCAACCAATAGCAGTCAGATTTCGAATGCTGTGTTATATGCTATTTATTTAGATAAGAGAATAGACGAAAAAGAAAAAGAAATGCATCACACACCAAATTACATGTTTAAAATGAAAACCTGCAAACAATGGTTCTGCAGAATTTTGACAAGCATAAAATTATGAAAGGTCACCTAAATATCACAAATTATACCTTGAAATGTGGAATGGGCAAGTTTAAGAAAAAAAAATAGGTAACGTTAATAAAAGGTCTGAAATTCGGAAATACTAAGGTTGAAACATGTCATGTCGTGTTGGTATTTATATTGTCATATAGTGCCCTTGTTATACATGCATATTAGACAAAATGGGATGTAGAGTCGACGAAAATGGGCATAGACGAAATGGCATTAGTCGAAATGGTTTTAGACAATCTTGTCATTAGACCCCAAATGGGGCGTAATCAAAATGGCATAGTCAAAGGTTTTAGACAATCTGGTCATTAGACCAAGTGGTCAGTGACGAAATGACATTAGACGAAATGTTTTTAGACATCAAGGTGGTGATTAGACCAAAATGGGCAGTAGACGAAATAACATTAGACGAAATGGTTTTAGACATTCTGATATTATACCAAATGGGTAGTAGACGACATGGCATAGACCGAAATGTGTAGACCAACGTAGTGATTATTACAACTGGATGATACGAACTGATATTAGCCGATGTGGTGATTAGACGAAATGGTAATTAGTCTAAATGTTAATAGACAAAATGAAATTATAGTATGTGGGCATTAGACTATGTGATTTTAGACAAAATGTGAATTAGACGATATGGATATTAGACGAAATGAATTAGACGAAGTGGCAATCCTTCTGGTGGACTATACTTCAGCTGTTACTTAAGAGTTCTCTAGTGTCTTGTGTTGAAAAGCTTTATGTCCTCAAGCGAAGACTACAAAATGATAGTAGTGCATAAGTTCACAACAATATTCATGGTATATCCATGCGAATCTTCTGAGGCTTGAGGTAATTTTGCAGCATTTAAGACGACAAGGCTTGAATAGGCCACTTGACGACACTAATATTCCCCAGTAAGAAATCCGGGTATTATACCACCATCAGTTTGCCGCCTAAGGTCCTCATTTAGGACCACAAAAACACTGGAATCTATTGATGATTCCAAAACCGAAGTCGTCTGGCTTAAAAGACGACTGCAGTAGACAGTTCATCAGCTATCAAACTCCGGTGGCATCCAAAATATATAAATCCTGGCTATGTAAGAACAAGGTCTACCATTATTTGTAGGATTAAAACACTAGCTTAAGTATAACTATACTGCTATAGCTCCTGATTACACAAATTGCTGGACTCCGTCCTTCCTCGTGTGACAGTATATAACACCTCAAAAGAAGAGATCCCCCTTCCATATCAAAAAAATAGGAGTACCACATTATCAGCATAAACCAACCTAGCACTGCCTGACAAATCAGGTTCACATTACATTAGATCATTTACATTGCATCACCTCACAATTGGAATGCATGAGGGAATTTACCTCTTTAAACATGTTTGATCTCAAAGCATAAACAAGTTGACTCAGTGTTCTATTATACGTGCATTGGGGAATTCCCATGACCTCTTAAGCACTATAGTTATAAAACAACAGGTGCATATCTCAACATAACACTAGGGAATTCCGAATTTCTGTTTTCAACATAAAGTACATTTCCCATGAGAAATCTTTTCTACAAATAAATTGAAAATCAAATTCAAACTTTAATCAGAAAAATGGAGGGCTATATAACGTACTACATAGGGAAGTATGTTGAACCCTCGATCTAAGAAGTGGTATACTAATTTCCCACCAGGGTTTGTAAATACTTTTGTTCAGTACATATTCTCATCGTAATTTATAACTGACACAAGCAAAATATGTAATTTATAAATATTGCTAATAGAAATTAATATTTACAGTTCAAGCGTGAAATCTCTGCGAGCCACTCAAATCCGTCATTATGTAATAACCAAATTGAGAAGATCCGCGATGACGCACGTTGTTTTGACGGATGTTTTGGGAAATGACGATTGTTGTATTCCTATGGGACGATGCTAAATAACGCTTTAGTATAGGAAAAATACAACATCCGTCCACTATTTGTCATGACCTAATCGCCAATTTGCGTACATTTTGGTGTGACGAATACGATGAGTAACTTTTCCATGTAGGCTATTACAATCATTTTATCAAGTAAGAATTTAATGTTCCATTTCGTTTATAATCGTATTCGATCGTTTGAATCGTATGTACGGACCCTTAGAGTTCGAGATTTTTAAATGGATTTTCTCGAAAACAAAATTTGTATTTGTTTAAACATCCGTCACTAAGATCAAAGAAGAAAAACTCGAGCTATTGTGGATGCACGAACCTACGGGGATAGGCCAACGTGTGCAGAGGACTGTGAGCCACCAAAACATATCGATTGTCAGAACAGTTGAAGACACTCTGGCTGTAGGCAAAAAGGTCCAAATGTATCCACACTTAGTACCATACCAGGGACTTATAATTGATAACAACCAAAGGGGCTACTTACCTTATGGGACCATCTAAATAAAATGAGCTTCCAAAACTGTCATGACACTATGTTCAATAATAGAGTATCAAATATATATATATATAGAATATATTAAACTACATTTCTTACAGGAATATGACGACTGCAGGTGATGTCAAATGTGATACATAACCCACCATGTACAAAATATTTGTTCTGACTGTAAACCAATGTCTCTGCCAAAGCGGAATATTTAAGTAGAGTGTCATGAGCTAAGTAATCTACCATGGAGCTAGCAAAAGAGTCAACAATTCTTGTTTGAATTTGGTCAAGTCAAGTTCATTGGAAAATGCAGGTGGTGTTTGCGCGGATGCAGCATCGCGTTTTACCACGCATATTTCTTATTACGTCTATTGTCGGTCGAGTTTGTAGATTTTGTGGTCGTTGCATACAGTTACGTCATCCAGACTTGATTCAATCCAAGACACAGGCGTCAATCCGGGAGTATACTCTCCAAAATGTTCATGAGGGGGAATGGTCTACAGACTCTACACTATCACCCCCCCTACCCCCCCCCCCAATGTTGACGACCGTGCACGTGTCTTTGACCAAAATACCTCACATTTTGCCATATATTAGTTTTAAAACTAATGATTTTATTTACAATTTTCCATTTTGTCTGCCACTTTGGATGTTTTGGCCGCCATTTTAGATTTGATTTAAGATAACATTCCCAATAGTCATAGCATGTGTTTGTGTTGTCCTAACATAACATTTTGTCGTTTCTTTGCTATATTATTTGTTCAAAACAATAATCATAAACAATAATAATAATATATTTTTTGCATTTTGGCGGACATATTGGATGCCATCTATTTGACGAATAATAATAATACACTAAACTGCCGCAAATGAATTGAAACAGCTTAAAAACATATTTAGTGATTTGTTTATCCAATATTTAGGCCAATGTATGACATTTCTTAAATTTGAACATTTTTGGCGGCATATTGGCGGTCATCTTGGATAGGTCAAGAGCACTCTCTTTTCATTTTTAACATAAAAGGCATCCAAAAAGTTTGCTTGGTTAAGTACTGGGGTGCACGGAAAACCATCCCTTATGCCCAACCATAGTGGGGTAGATGCAAGCTAATAGTTATAAAGACCCAAGTGTACAATTGGGTTTGATAGTTATAATGCCTTGTTGTAAAGAATAATGATGTAACAAAGGTGACGTGTGTTTCATGTGAATATTAATAGTATGAATAACAACTTGATTAATCGAAGACTTCACTACAGTCTATTATCATATTAAATAATTGCTACATGCAGCCATAAACAAACCATTCATGTCATAAATACGGTTTATTCATATATTTTTTCCAACATAAATAAGCCTATCAGCTAGTAACTGTCATTGATAAAATTAATTACGAATACACTTGTCATCAAAGTAGTGGTATATTTGTTCCGGATATTAGTGATCACCTTCCAATCTCCTTGATTACCAATCTTAAACTACAAGGGAATGATACTTTTTCCTAATAAGGTCTATAGGAGTGAAAATCATCATCAAACCTTACTAGCCAGAAGACTCACGGAATTGAGGTTTTGGACCTAACACCTAAAATGTTTAAAAATAACAATGGTTATGCACTTCGAGATAAAAAGGGAACCTAAAGTACGTATTCTTTGCATACCGTGCGGATTTACTTATCGATTAAGCGTCCATTGTTTGCAGGAGTCAATGAATCATGTGTACACCCGTTAGTCAGTGATATTCAAGGAAATTTGAAATGACAACTTTCAAGAAGATGTGTATATACTAGACGCGAGAACACAAGTGATTTTTATAATTTTAGAACACTTATTTAGGAAAAATTATGTACTTCCCAGGGATGCGCCACCTTTGTCTAAGCAGTAGGAACGCCAACGACGCATATAGCCGTTAAAAGGTCAATTTTAAGGGTTCGAACTTTGGTGAGCGGCATGAGCACTCGTGGGTACAAGGAACGATATTTTTTCGCGCGGTTTTCATTAGCATTTTTTAAATGATTAATTATTTACACAGGAGAGGACCAATTATTCCCACAGACTCCTGAATAAGTCTTAGATATGTATATTTTGTTTATAAATATACAATTTTTCAATCGGCTTTCTCCACAGTCGATATAAGGCAAATTTAGCCATGATCATGCTGTCAACTTCCAGCAGAATTTTGCAATGTTTACATTTTTCAAGTACCTGCGAATGTACATCTTATCAAAATGAATGACTCATTTTTAGCACGATGAGATAAAATTATAGGTATATTTCATCTTCTGATAGGATTTATCGATGGCAATGACCGTACTTGTAAGAAAATGATATTTGACAGATAGATCAACTCTATACCTATAGAGTTGATCTATCGCTTTTTACATATGCCACCTGGTTAGCTCACTTAGCAAGCGCGCTATTCAAGTAATGCGGCGATTACGGGTTCGAGTCCAGCCAAGGGCATTATTTTTTAACATCTCGGTACGCTGGCCGGCTCCTGGAAAAAATTAAATATTGATGTTATACTGTTATTACTATCAATTTATTATTTTTCCTAATCTCATTTGGGTGGGGTCTTAAGGAGTAGGCGAATTTTGCGTGGGGCCCTTTTCCCCTTAAACTGCATGTTACGCCATCGCAGACTGAGCACCTTTACCGGTTATTCCTTCACGAAAAAATCAATATTGACACAGTTGAATGGGGTTCATGTTCTTTATTCCGTATTGACTTAATTGATTTGTTTCACTAGAAAGCTTGGGGATTTCAATGCTGTCGTCATTCAGTCATCATTACTTTTTTGTTATCTTTTAGAGTGATTTTCTTTCTGTAAAACGATACCATTTCCCAATATAATTACTAACAACTTAACCACCTATTTTTTTCCTTCTGAAAGTTTCCAAGAGACACCAATAAAAGCTCGGTTTTCTTCTAGCGTAAACAACATTTCTGCACGAGGTTTGTATCTACTTGCGCCATACTTGCGTGTCATTGTCACGCATGCAAACACCTTTCAAGTCGAAAACACCAACATGCGAATGGCCGTCTTAGCATGCCATAATTCACGATTTTTTCAGACAAACTAATGTACATCAAGATCTAACTCTGTAGCATTTTTCGTAGATGGCGAATTCTCATGGGCCTAAATATGTTCTTTTTTGTTGTTCGTGACTCTTGACTTTCGCCCATTTTGGTACGTATTTTCTGGCACGGAATTCACATATCTCTACCACTTTCTACTGGAAATCAAGGTTTAGTATCTTATATGCGTGGTAAGTTACATAAATTGAACCGAAAATCTCAATATCATTTCGATTTTTAAATTTTTCTTCGAGGACTCGCACTCGCAAATCTGAGCGCTTGGATTTAAAATTTTGTGATGTCATATCGGGGGTCACGTCCTGTAAAAATTACCGGAAGTAATGCCACTGGCGTTTCTACTGCTTATCCGAGCACATTTTTCACTTGGCCCCATGGCCTACTGGCCCACAATTGGCAAATCAATTGGCCAGTTTCTGGACTCGATTACCTTTCAAAGATCAACATAAAAAATCAACAAAACGGCTTTTCAAAATTGGTAAATTCTTAATTTAAAATACTTAAAGTAATCAATAAGCTTGATTCGAACAACCACCTATAATTACCAATCCGCTCCAATTGTATTCATGTCTTTATTTCCACCCAAAGAGTACTTGAACACTTTACAAATACCTAAGGTTTATTTTTCAGTTAAAAAATATGAAATAGTGTTTATTCTCAAATTATTGTTCTGTTCCGGTGTTTCCTCCCATTTTTCTCTAAAATTCTAGAGTGGTTTGTATTTAATAGATGTGAATATCATAATTTATGCAATAAATATTTCAGGAAAAACCACATCACTTATATTATGGTAGTCGTTTTGTGTTGACCCAATACGTACGAAAAACCCTTACGTACAAATTGTACGTAATGGGCTCAGTCTCCATTATTTTTTGCAAAATTTTATGTTCTCCGGCCCATCGTACGACAAAAAAATAATTTCATCTGACAAATGAGGGCGGCATCACAAGATCTTGAAAATAAAGTTCTCCTCCCTCTCCCTCTGCAAACTCCTCCTCTATTGACTCGCGTTCGACCACATACCATTTCGACCATTAAAACCTTGTCCTTAATTTACCCAGACATAAATATGCTTCAAATTGAATTTACGTATCGGGCAGAGGTGGCCACAATTGTCACTTACTTATTTGTCATAATTGCTCAAAACATGCATTTTTCCCTTTATATTATATTATAATACAAAACTAAATGAAGAAATGGTCATGAATTGCGAAAAATGGAATTGTACGTATTTAGCCCAAGTGTCAATTCTTGCAAAATGTCAGTTTCCCCGTCCCAATACTCACGATATGGGGGGGGGGGGGGGGGGGGGTGGGGGGGTGGGATTTGGGCCTATGAATCCCTTAAAATCATATCAAAAAAACCTCCTTTGTAAATCAAAAACCCATACCTCAAACAAGATTTATACGATAAAAATGAGTTAGAGTTTAAGCATTAAAAAAATTAATTTTTACGTATTGGAAAGAGGTGATCAAAATTGCTTACATTCTAAAGTTAAGGCTAAAAACATTTTCAAATTATTAACTATTGTCATAATTGCTAAAAATATTTTTTTAATTTTATGTTTTGTTTTTGTCATATTATATATAATACAAACATAAAAAGTTTCAGGTTCCCCAGCCAATATGTACGAACATCTTTTTGTCTGAAAAAATGAGGGCGCAGACTTACAAAAACCTTAAAAAATCCTAAAGTTGTTTTTTTTTCCATTGTTCAAATCGCCTGAAACCAAGTCGGTCCCTAACCATTTCGTCGCAATTTACATACACCTTGTCCTATTTCCAAATTTATATGGGCGTATATTAGGTCTAAATTAAATAAAATCTTTTTTAATGAAAAACACATACCTCAAACCAAGGATTTAGACAAGTTAAAAAATCAGTAAGATAGTCATAAACTGCTTCAAAATTGAATTTGTAAGTATGGGCGAGAGGTGACCCAAAATTGCCAGCATTGCTTAAGTCTAGGGACCAAAACCAAAAAAAAATTGTAGTTTTAAATTGTCGATATGCTAAACCTGCATTTTATGCTTGCCCACATATCTGATAATAATAACGGTTGTGGTCTGTCCGTGTGTCTGTCTGTCTGTCTATCTGTCCCTGTTGTCTGTCGTCGGAAACGGTGTTTATTTTCTCGGAGACCGAGGGTCGCACCTTCCTGAAATTTGGGGGTAGGTGCCCATGACTTCCAAAGAAGAGTTTGTTGGTTAGTGGATCAATGTCATCGGGGGTCATTCAGGTCAACTGAGGTCATATGGGTTAAACGTTGGTGTATGGATTTGAAACTTGGAGGGTGCCGTCGATTTTGATGCCGACAATTTGAACGGTCAAGACAAGAGTCATTGCGGGTCATTTCAAGGTCAAACCATTTAGGTTTTAAACGTGGTTCTTGGAGACGAGGGTCGCACGTTTCTGAAAATGGTGGGTGGGTGAGCCTTGACAGCCCGAACACCAAGAACGTTGTATTGGTTAGTGGATCAAAGGTCATCAGGGTCATTCAAGGTCAAATGAGGTCAACGGGTAAACGTTGGTGTATGGGCAAACTTGGAGGATGGGATCGATTCTTGACGCCGAATACTGAAGTTGTATTGGTTAGTGGATAAAAGGTCAACATTCAATATTTAAAAAAAAAAAAAAAAAAAAAAAGGTAAACTTTGGTGTATGGACATGAAAACTGGGACAGGGTGGGGTTGATTTTGATGCCAAAAGTTTGAAGGCACAACAAGGTCATTTGGGGTATCAAAGGTCAAATGAGGTTTAAACGTGGTTTCTTGGAGACAGAGGGTCGCAGTACTGAAACTTGGTGGGTGGTGCCCCTTGACTTTCCAAAGACCGAGTTTGTATTGCGGTTAGTGGATCAAAGGTCATCAGAGGCATTCAGAGCAACATGTGTCAAATAGGGTAAAAGTTGGCGTATGGAACATGAAATTGGAGGGTGGGGTCGATTTTGCTGCCAACAATTTTAAGGCAGACAGGTATTAGGGGTTATTCACGGTCAAAGGAACCGCGAAAACCGAGAACCGCGGAAACCCGGGTATCGCCTATATTTATAATAATAACAACATGAAATGAGTGATAGCTGGTTATAAATTGCTCAAAATGGATTTTGTACGTATTGGGCCCTAGTGTCATTTCTTGCAACATTCCAGGTTGCCGGCCGAATACGTCACGAAAAAAAGCACTTTTGGTCTGACAAATGTGGGCCCGAACTTTGCAGAACTGTTTAAAGAAAAGTCCCCCCCAAAAGTTGGTTTTCTGACTCAGCCTAAAAACCAATTCGGCCCCATAACCATTTCGACCCCAATTAAAACGTGTCCTATTCAAACTGGCTAACTTGGGCGCTATTGATACCTAAATTCAAATCAAATCTTCTTGTAAATAGAAAAAAAACACACCTCAAAGACGATTTAGACCATAAATGAGTTAGGAAGTAGAAAATGCTTCAACCAATGGAATGTATATGTCTTGGGCCAAGGTCATTATTTTTTTGCAATTTCAGCGTCCCGGCCCCCCCAATATAGCTATCATAAATGCTTCAAAATTGAATTGTACGTATTGGGCCAGAGGTGGCACAAAATAGTCAAATGAAAGTTAGGTAAAACCCAAAATTCAAACTTATGTAACTTGTCATAATTGCTCCAAAAACAGATTTTTACGTTGCCCAATCATATTGTATATAATACAACATAAAAAATGAGTTAAATGGTCATGTCAGGTGGAAAGTTGGCACCGGCTTGACGGAGGAAATGGAAGTACAGACTTTTTCTTGATAGATTTAGTTCATTAGGACCTAAGTCAATAATTTTTGGAGGGTGTGCATAAAGTTATTACAGTGGCAATTTTGAAAATTCCACTTATGGCTGCTGACATGTCCCAAATCACTAATAACCCTTAAGTATTTCCGATAGAGACAAACATTTCTTCGGATTACTCCGGTGTTGGTTTTAAGCCGAGAAAGTGTTTGTAGGGTAATTTATCAATTACATTGTCACAAAATCCATTATGGCCGCCAACAGTAAAATCTGCTCTCGGAATCATTAAAATGATCTAATCCTTCCGTTATACCATTTACGCTACTTGAATAAATTGTTTAGCAGGTTCAAAATATGTTACATTATCACCTCTGAAGTGTTATTGTAACACCTCTAGAATGCATTTCCACGATCCGACACGTGAAGGGTTCTCACATTTTGGCAGTTTAGAGGCTTAATCAGTGTCTCTATGATGCTTTATGTTCTAAAACTTATTGAGATAATGTTTTGATCCTAGAAACCTTATTGGGCACTTTCTCTGTATATGGGACATTTTCAAAATTCAAGATGGCAGCAAAACAGCCGCTTTTAAAAATGCCGTAAACCTACATTATCATGGGTGTCTATGTAGTGACATCAACTAAGTATTATATAAAGGTGTAAATTAAGGTATGGGATAACGATTTGACATTTGATATTCTTATCTGGAATTCCTGTTTCTTTACAATGCAAAAAGGTTAAGAGGGGGACAAATATAGACCCCACTCCTTGACCCACCAACGGGCCACACCATGACAAAAATCATTTCCACATAAAGGGGACCTTTGGTGGCTACTTATGTATTTGGACTTAAGTATCACAAACAAATATACAAAATTTCATCAATGTTTTCATTAACCAATATATATATATGTAATCGTGATCCGTAATATATTTCCCCCCCCTGTACAAATGATGTTAAATATTTATTGATCACGAAAACAGCTTAGTAAAAACATAGTAAATCTTTTATTTTATAACACCCGGTTTTGCTCACTAAACATAGTAATTTGATCCAATCTTAACTTGAACAACTACGTAGTTAATGTTTTAAGTGTATCATTGTTCGGACGTAAAGCTAAAAAAAGCTCTTTTTTGGTGAAAATTGCGGTCATGAAAATCAATTTTCGCCATATTTCAAGTTTGAATACTATTTTCTTTTTTTCTTTCTGTGTTGTTAATATTTTAGGGTAGTCTTGACATGTGAGGAGTTTATGGAACATATTCCCTTTGGGAAATAAGTTTTTTTCAGATAGGTCCCAAGGGACCCCCCCCCCTTGGACACCCACCGTGCCTGCCCAAGACCTTGACCACTTAAGTGTTAAAGCCAAGCCACCTAAGAAACAATTTTGGTGTTAAAATTGTTTTCTCTCGTCTGTTGTCCAAGGATTCAATAAACTAGTCCCAAAACTGTAAAATGTTTAAATGTCCGACTTTTCCCAGATGTCTTTGACATTTTATTGACCACAACCTTGCATTTCCTATATATAAGCCTATGAAATATTGTGGTGCCAAATGAAATTATTTTCCTGGGTCAAGGAGTTCAACAAACTATTTACAAAGTTGTCAGTAAGTTTTCCATCGTCCTGTTTCCAAGACATATAAAATGCCAATCCTTTTATACCTCATACTATACATCAGAGAAGAAAGTGATGGCATGGTGTTGCCTACGGACGGGAGAGAAGGGAAAGATGATGTGGGGGAAAGTTTCACGGAGGGAGAATGCGGTAAGGAGGAGGGGGGAAAGTAAAGGGCCACTCGGATACGAAGTTTGTGACAAAGTGGTTACATACTTTATATACTCTAATGTACTCGCCCTAACATATATCTGGATTTTTCCTGGGAATTTTGATATTTAGGCCTGGACATACTTATGTAGTTCATTGGGCCTATATTACTTTAGATAGAACTATTATTTGTTTCAGAATATGTCAAGTAGTAAAATTGGCCCCGAATGTTTGACAAATGTAAATGGTCTGGGCAGTGCACACCTGTTGTTAGCCATATTTTGGGGGTTTCGTTCACAGGGCCAATGCGCAGTTAGGCGTTCGTAAGGAGAAAGTTAACTGTGGATTATGTGTTGGTATTAATTATCCAATCATCTGAGTTAATATTTTTTAATCATCTTGTGTCCAAAATACTGTACTTGTAATAAAATTGGATTGATTCAGCCCAAATAATGGTCGAGCTTATGGTTGCAAAATATTGGCCGAGACGCAGTCGAGCCCAATATTTTAAAAACTCATAGCGATGACCAATAAATATTGGGGCGCAAATCATCCACTTTTATCCATTATCATGCTTAGGAGCCGATATTATCGCGTATCGGACACCTTATGCTGCAATCACTAATGTCATTTTGTGAAAGTAACACACAATGTCATTCGCAGACATTTTATGATCCTTTGCCAAAAGTAGCATTTTCAATCACATGTAAAGACTCTTAAGGCCCTATCAGTGATTTATCAGAAAATCCGAAAATTGACACTATGGGCCCTAGTCCGTGCAAATTCCATTTTTTTGAGCAATTTAATGAATGACTATTTTCATTCATTTTATGTCTTTTATTATTATACAATATGATGTGGGAAACGTAAAAATGCATGTTTTGATTCAATTGTGACAATTTTAAAAGTCATTTTTAAAAATTGGTTGGTTTTAGCCTATACTTAAGTATGGACAATTTTGGTCACCTCTGCCCATTCCGTACAAATTCAAATTTTAAAAAACATTTCATGACTTTCTAACTCCTTTTTATGTTTAATGGTCTAAATCGTGTTTGAGGTATGTGTTTTTGATTTACGAAGATATTTGATTTAACAGGTATCAGTATCCAAATAATCCCCCTCCCCCCCCCCCATATCAGGTTGAAATACGGAAAGCTTTAATTGGGGTCGAAAGGTTTAATATGGGGCCGAAAATTTGTTTTAGGCTGAGTCAATGGAAAACGACTTTTGGGACTTTTTTTAAAGGGGTCTATCAGGATGCGCCCTCATGTGTCAGACCACAAATATTGTTCGGACGTATGGGGCGGGGAAGCTTGAAATTTTTGCCCAAAAACTGACCCTTGGACCAATACGAACACATTTCATATTTGAGCAACTTATTTTTTGACAATTTCACTAATTTTTGTTTGTATATTAAAATAATATGTGTTTGTGTGCCAAGCCAACCCCGTTAAACCAAGCATGTTTTGAGCCAATGGTCGACAATTTAAAGTGTAATTTTAAAAAGTGTTGGTTTTAGCCTATACTTAGTAATGTGGACAATTTTGGTCACCTTGCCCAATACGTACAATTCAAAATTTTTTTAAGCATTTTATGATGTCTAACTCATTTTTTGTTTAGGTCTAAAACTTGTTGGTTTACATACTAAGTATGTGGGACAATTTTGGTCACCTTGCCCAATACGTACAAATTCAAATTTCAGCATTTTTGACCATTATCTCTTTTCTGGTCTAAAATCTTGTTGTTGGTATGTGTTTTTGATTTACAAAGAAGATTTGATTTAATTAGGTATCATAGGCCCAAATGGGACCCCAACATTCCAAGTTGAAATACGAACAAGCTTTATTGGGTCGAAATGGTTATGGGGCCGAATTGGGTTTAGGCTGAGGCAATGAAAAACAACTTTTGGGGACTTTTTTTAAAGGTCTATCAGTCAGTGCGCCCTCATTTGTCATACCAAACCACTTTTTTCGACGTAATGGGCGGGGAGCTGCATTTGCACCAAAATGAACTTGGGCCCAAACGTACAATTCATTTTGAGGCAATTATGACCATTTCACTCAAGTTTTATGTTTGCATTATTATATACTAGTGAGACAAACGTACAACTGAATGTTTTGAGCACTTTAAGTAATTTTACAAAATTTTTGGTTTTAGCTATACTTAAAGGTTTATTCCGATTTATGTATAATTTGTGTTCTCTATTGATATGAGAGGCTGACAAAGTCAAGATACGCCATCAAGTACTGTGGGAAACAACTTGCGGTTTTGATGAAGCAACAATGCATATTTCAGCTCATCAATACTGTGTAATATTGATGGATAACCATTAAAACGGAGGTTTTTTGTTTATATCTTGGAAATGAAATGGATTTGAGGGCTCAACTTTCAGGACGACAATAAGCAAATACGGTATTTCAATCGGATATCAAAATCGATACTACTTCCGGGTAAACCGGGGGGTCCCAAAGAAGCATTTTATAACTAAGTTTAAATAGGGACAAGTTTGTATTGGGCCGAAATGGTTTTGTGGTTTAAGCTAAATCAATAGAGGGAGGAGTTTCAAAGGGAGTGAGACCTTTATTTTCAAAATCTTGTGATGCGCCCTCATTTGTAAGACTGAATTATTTTTCGTACGTATTGGGCTGAGAATATAAATTTTGCCAAAAAAAGAAGACTTGAGCCCATTACGTACAAATTTGTACGTAATGGGTTTTCGTACGTATGGGTCACAACAAGCCGCCACAATCGTCCTAACCCTCGTCTTGAAACTGGACAAGGTCACTCAAAATCAACACATTCACAAAGCACAGTTTTTCAACACAAACTTTGATATCGACTGTTAAAAATTGTATTTTCATTATCACAACCATTCATTTGTCAGGTTTTAACTTGCAACATGGATACAATCGGAACATCTGAAAGAAGCCCCACGATGTTTGAACTTATTCCGGATTTGCCAACGTGTACCCTCAATTGATGACGCATCATCTATAACCCATCAGCAAAAGAAAAAAGTATCGACACAGTTCCCGGAACTATACGATAGTTTCCGGTACTCTATTTGCTGCATATCCACGGTACCCAAAAAGTAGCACTAGCGGTATTTATCGGGACATGTTCCATTTGCCACCACTAGGGAATCTATTGAGTCCCGGTATCTGAGTGGGTATCCACAAGCAAACGCTAGGTATGACATGATCCATAGGTTATCCGCTAGTATCTGAAATGGAAAGTACCCGCAAGCGGATACCTTTCAGATACATAGAGATATGTTTATTAATAACAAACGCATTATTTAAACTATGTTATTTTAAACTTGTAAATCTGAGAAATTTTATCCATGGATAATTTGCTGCATACTAATTATATTGTTTTATAATAATCATTAGGTGTTGTGGTGGGTACCAGAAAGGTTGGTTTTCGATATGAAATACAACCGCACTGCCAACCTAGAGGGGCTGTATAAACCAACCGCTTGAGTAATTAATGAAGAGGAAGTTTGGATTTTTTTGTTTTGAAATGAACGATGGCGCTTTAAACTTCCATATATGGATTTCTTGCTGGGGCACAGGTTAAGTCGATACTGAAAACGTAGCTAGGTGTCGTACTCTTTCAACAAACAAGTTTCAATAGTGATGATAACTTCTAAGCAAGTGAGCTGTTTATGAATATACTGGGTAAATTCTCTTGCGTAGCTTGCTTTGTCAACTGTAATCTCAATACGCCTTATTTTGGTTACTAGTTTGATGAAAGTGTTTTTTATTGGGATAGAATGGCCAAATTGGACACGCTAGTAGTGACTTGTGCGGTCTTATGACATTCTAATACCTCAATACCATGTCAATGGTCATATTCTTCGTGGATCAGTTGGCTCTGGTCTACAGCACTGCTGAATATGCCGCCCCAGCATGGTGCAAAAGCTCTCATACAAAGAAGATGGAAAAGTACTCAAGAGACTTGAGAACCTCACTGGCTGCTCCGTCCTACTCCATCTGAATTCTTACCAGTGCTCTCAGGCATTGCACCTCAGTACTTCGGAGAGAGAACACCACACGCATAAACTAGTGAATAAGGCCCTGCTGGACAACAAGCACCTGCTGCATAACACTGTCAAAGAATCACACAACTCGGTCGGACAGAGAATGCGCTCTCGCCGAACTTTCTGTCGACACGCTATAAAACTCTC
The DNA here is from genome assembly GCA_023653785.1 of Ophioderma brevispina. Taxonomy (NCBI): domain Eukaryota; kingdom Metazoa; phylum Echinodermata; class Ophiuroidea; order Amphilepidida; family Ophiodermatidae; genus Ophioderma; species Ophioderma brevispina. The sequence continues at coordinate 24,955 of JAMKCH010040931.1, read as the reverse complement.
CAGCTCCCCTTTCAACATCTTACAGACAGGAATTTACTGCCTGGCTAGAGACCCCAGACCAGATCAACTCTCTATTACACCTAAGACATAACTTCCACCTGGTAGCAGTCTCCCACGCAAGGAATGGGTCACCTTAAACCGGATTCGAACAGGAGTCGGTCGCTTCATAGCAATATGCACCGATGGGGGGCTGCGCCTTCGCCAGCCTGCTAATGTGGTCCTCCATCACAGGAATGAGGATAACATTCTCAATGAGTGCCATACTTTCTCCACCGGTGGACACGATTTCTTCAAAACCCCAACCAATCAAACAGTGAACTGGCTCCAACGCTTACATATTAAGCTCCTGCCTCATACGCAAGAAGAAGAAGAAGTATTCGTCGTCAGTCTACTTCGGAGTAGTCGACCATAAGCTCCTCCAGTTACAACGGTCCTGGTCCATTGAAGACATGTCATTGCGTTTCCAAGGAGTTATTGCATATATTTTAAAAAAATCAGGGTTCGCTGCCTTCCAGGTTTCCTCTTTCCATGTGTTGGGACATACAGTGCGTATTCTTTGGACGGCTCTGCATCTGGTAGACGGATATGATCGAGGAATGTAAGTCTACGAACGAACACTGACTAACCCCACGAGATGGGCGGCTTTGATCAAACTATAGATGGTGGCATTGGGTGCTCTGTAAGTTTTCTTGATGTTTAGCATTATTCTATATAATAGCAAGAAGTTCCAAAGCATTCATCTGATCTCCCATAGCTTTGGAGAGAACCAGAAACTCGAAGTCATACAGGAGAAGAGTGACATATGTTGTGCTAAACAGTCTTAATTTAGTGGAATTCTGGATGTTGGAACCTCTCCGCAGGTGATGTAGTTTCCAGAATGCTTTCCAAGCAAGATCTTCCTTCTTTTCAAATCACCAGCGCTAGATGCCATCGTGGAGTCAAGGTGAGATAGAGGGCGTAACCAGAGATGGCGGACATGTTATTTTTCGTTCCGTCATTTTTTTATCATGATTTCATCGCAATTTTGGTGATTTCATATTTTTATCATCATGACTATGAACATATTTGGAAGCTCAAGTATCCCGACTTCGTTTTGAGGGGTTGCCTTCCGCACAACACATTGGATTTTCTGCCGGTAAGAGTATAAAATCCTGCTACGGTGACGAACATGAAACTGTACATCGCTATGGTGCAGAATTCGTGATGGTTCCAAAATACCTAGACCATCAGAGGCTCAGGAGGGACAGTTTGACTGTTTTAAAAGGAGAGGCCTGCACTTCATACATCTTAATGTCCGATCCCTGTTTCCAAAACTTTCAGACTCTGAAATTTCCATCGATGGGTATACTGCCTTGCGCAATGACAGGAACAGACACGGCGGAGCTGTGTGTGTGTATATAAAAATGATATTGCTTTTAACCAAAGACTTGATTTTGCATAATGAAAAAAATGAGGCGCTATGGTTTGAAATACTTCTTCCTATATAGATCTAAGCCAATCATTGCTGGTGTATGTTATAGGCCTGATCCCGAGGACCTTGGTTTTCTAATTCAATTTGAGGAAACGGTCTCCAAAATTAGATCTGATTGCGAGATAATGGTCCTTGGTGATTTTAACATCAATAACCTATTGCCTGTAAATTCATGTACGATATTGAGGAAGTACTTAGATATTTTGAATTTATTTCATCTGAAAAAATCTCATAAATGAACCAACTCGTTTTCTTAGTCTCAGCTGTTTAGATCACATTCTTTGTAACAACACAAACAAAAATCTGTCAATCAGGTACAATATGTATTGGCATGAGTGATCACATTCTTATCTACTGTTCTAGTAAGGTTGTTAAAAAGCAGATCAATTATCATAATGTTATTACAATACGTTCTCTAAAACATTATTCGGTTGAATTTTTGTTGAATGCCATTTTAATGCAGATTAGTTAGGTGTATATCGTAGCAATGTTGATCAGCCTTGGGGGACTTTTAGGACGATTCTTAACAGTATTTTGGACAGCGTTGTTCCTATTAAAGAAATTTGCCTGAAGAGTCGAACTGAGCCATGGATCAACAATGACATTCTTGAAGATATTAGGTGCAGAGACAAGTTTCTCTACAGTTTTAAAAAAAAAACAACTTTGTATTCTGATTATTGTAAATTATGCAATAAGGTTCAGAGAGCCGTAAGAAAAGCAATGGCTAACTTTTTAGGGACAAAGTTGAGGACTACAAATTTGATCCCAAAAAACTCTGGCAACAATTCAAATCCTTGGGCTATAATTCCAAAAGTAAGGACCAGTCCAACGTGGTTCTGAACATTGATGGTAAACCTTGTTTTGATTCTGGTGCTGTTGCTAATTACATCAATATATTTTTTACTACTGTGGCAAGTACATTGGTCAAGAAATTGCCATATGCTTTTGGAAAGTTTGATATAGATTCCATCATCATTCAAGGATATTACAAACAAATGGGGGGTTACAAACAAAGGCTTCAAGCTTTCTTCAGTCTCCTCTGACTTTGTTCTTAAAGAGCTCTGTTCACTGAAGCCCGATAAAAGTACGGGTCTTGATGAAATCCCAGCTAGGTTTTGGATGCAACAAGGATGGTGCAACATCATTAAAAGATCAGCTCACGCACATCATTAACTTGTCTATTACAACAAACACAGTTCCTGAAGATTTTAAATCTGCCCGTGTTAGACCACTTTATAAGAAAAACAGCAAGTCTGACGTGGGCAATTACAGGCCTGTTAGTATACTTTGTATTCCATCAAATTCTTGAAAGAGCTGTTTTTACACAGGTCGATTCATACTTGCGTGAAAATAATATACTTTATAGCTACCAATCTGGTTTCAGGAACTCCTTTTCCACTGATACCTGTTTGATCCATCTAACAAATTATATTCACGATCAAGTTTCCAAGGGTAATTATACTGGCTTAGTCTTATTAGATCTCCAAAAGGCGTTCGACACTGTCGACCATGTCATTCTTGGCAAAAACTTAAAGCCATGGGCATAGACTCTGTTGAATGGTTTAGATCTTACAAAGTGGATTCTGACCCCTTCAAATTTCCTGTGGGGTTCCACAAGGCAGCATTTTGGGCCCCCTTCTTTTTTATATGCTATATAAATGACATGGCCGCCAGTGTCGATTGCAAACTCCTGCTTTATGCAGACGATTGCGCTCTCTGGGTTTCTGACAAAAATCCTCAGTGCATGTGATGGTAACCAAATTAAGCCGGCTGATTCTGCTAAATATTTAGGGTTAACCCTTGATTAATCTTTGTCTGGGGAAAAGATTGCCTGTGATATCCTTAAAAAAAACTGGTGCGAGGCTTGGATTTCTGTACAGACATGCTCATTTGTTAAGTGAAAAAACTCGCAAAACATAGAGCACTGCACTTATTTTATCTCATCTCACTATGATTATTCATGTTCCTCATGGTATACAAGTCTTTCTCAATATTATAAAAATAAGCTTCAAACAATGCATAATAAGGTAGTTAGGTTTATTTTGAATATGGATCCTCGCACTCACATTGGACAGAGGGAGTTGGATAGAGCCGGGTTGCTTTCAGTAAAAGACAGAGTGATTCAGATGAAAATGAACCATGTTTTTAAAATTTTTCAGGGTACTGCCCCATATATGGATAATCTTAACGCTCATTTTACCCGTGCTATATCTGTTCACAACTATAATACCAGGGGTAGCCCATACAATTTCATTGTCCCTAGGATCAAAGGTCGAGCTAGCCATACATGTTTCTATACCGCAATTCATCATTGGAATTTCCTACCCAATTCCATTAAAGAAATTGGTAATTTGGCTCATTTCAAACTTGCCGTTAAAAACATACTTCTGAGCAAGCTAGGCTAGCTGAGCATAACCCAATGCATCATATTAGCTTCAAATTAGCTGTTTTTGTTTTTTGCAATTCATTGCTTTTTGGCCCTCCACTGTTTTTATAGAAATGTTTTTGCCCATGCCTGCCTCTCTGTTGCTGCTTTTTCTGCTTAAGGACCCCAATGGAATTAAGCTTTTTGTAAAAAAGGTCTTTTGGGCTATCATGTGACTACTACTGGGGTTATTTCTCATTTTCCTCACTTTGAAATAGTTCTCTCCGGTTGTATACATTATATTTTATAATTGTTATTTGTATATAGGTTATGTGTGTTTTTCTTTATATCATCATTTTTAATTATAAGTACTGAATAAAATGAAATGAAATAAAGGTATCTGAGGCCAGCAACATGGTCGAAAGGTTGTCATACACTTGAAGTGGTGGCGATAAGGATGACAGTTGATTGCCATGAATTCAATTTTTGGTGCACTGATAATTAGCTCAACCTCAGCTGCAGAATCAACAGTTCTTAAAATGTCTTACATGATAGAACAGGGCGATATCATCAGCAAAGTCTATATCGTTTATATATGTTCTGCAAGATGTCTTCCATATTCGAATTAGGCATAAAAAATTGTTTGTTTGGCGTAACCCGACCGACCCTCGAAAAACCTGCCGACTTTTTTTTTCAATTTCTCAAAAAAAGAATACCTTCCGACCGACCCAATATTTTTGTGCTGTTATTTTTTTTCTTATAAACTTGAGGAACAAAGCATGAGTGTTAAAACGTCATTTTCTTTTCGATTTGGAAAAAGAAGACTTTCATAGTGTTTTTATTTCACTCACAAAATACGCCACGGTGCAGCCTACTCTGTATGCCGTACACGTTCTATGTGGTTCCCCTACAGCGAAAGGAATTTCTCGGGAGAAATTTGCATTCATTGTTGAAAATGGCAGCGCCCAGTATCGATATGTACGAGTATGGCTCGCATGCATCTTCTGTTTTGCATTCAGGGGAAATGCGGTAGTCAGAGTCTTTTCGGGTGTTGAGAAGAATCAGCACTAATTTGTCCAGGGAAACTGTGTTTGTAGAGATATGCCAGGGAGTTTCTTCTAACTACGGAAAATGAGTTCGAGCTTACTCGTGGTTTGTGCGCCAAACGGGTTGATGTTGCGACGTTCTGGTGGGTGTGCCATGAGAGAGACGTGGCAGATGTTGGTATTTCTATTTCTTTAGTTGTGACTGAAACTGTTTAGTTCATTTCACACACTCACACACACCCACACCAAATTAAAAAAAAAAAAAACGAGACCGACCGCCCCTGATTTTTTTCTTACGTTACGCCAAACAAACAATTTTATGCCTTATAGGCGATTTTAATCAGTCTAAGAAAAGAATTTGACACACCACATTCCAGCTGGAAGGTATAACCAACCTACCTCGTTTTTCATATGACTTGACCTATAGTAATTGGTCGCAAATATGGAAGTTTAAGCGCCATCATTTCTCATTTCACGGCGAACTTTGGCCAATCATAGGAAACAAGTCTCATTCAATTTTCGCTCTACTGCAATTGATATTGAAACCCCCCTTTTCCAACCGCATTATACTGGTTTATAAATAGTCACGTACAAATGATATTAAAACATTATCTTTATCATTTCCTTACGTTTATATATTTATTGTGTTTATAACATGTCCTCGATGTAATATACAATTGACATACAGGTGTCCCAATCAAAGTTGTGCAAGCAGATATAGTTCTTCAAAGAACTAATTCAAGGTGCTTGTTCCGACCCGCCTTTGGGGCCCCCTGATTTACATGAATAGTATCAATTTTGATATCAGATGAAACGCCGTGTTTTTTATTGTCGGTCTTGAAATTATCAATTCAATCATTCCAAAATACAGATAAAAAACTGCCGTTATAAGGTTAACAAATGCCGTTTTAAATGATTTAACCATCAATATTACACAGTAGGAATAGGGCCTTTGTAATTTGCATTACCTCTTCTACTATCGAAACCACAAGTGTTTTCCCACGATCTTGGCGGTAAGTGTATAATTGCAAGTGGCAGGCAATCATATCGATTAGAGAACTCGATACACATATACGAACACGCACCTTTAACCGAGTATTTCATCTTCGCGATCATATTTATTTAACCCTTGTATAAGTGCATATACATGTATAAAAACAATATGCCTATGCAAACCCGCGATATAAGCGATATATCCGGTGGCAGGTGTAGTATAGTCCACCTTAATCATAGTCCGGCTACAACGGTAAAAAATAGGGAACTCGATTCGTTAACTCGTCACGCAACATTGGTGTCACGCTTTAATTTCGTTGTCATCTATGTAGCCCGGACTGTGGCTCCCAGCGGACTAAGTTACTTTTCACACTGTGTCAATAATCGGGCAAGAATTGTCGTGTCCTACCTATTTTTGTTCTCTTTGTCTCATTGTATACTTATTTATTCTTTCGCACTATAAACCATATTACTCTGTACTAATATCTTGAAGTTTCCCGTTTCAGTTTCAAGTTTTTAGATTTCCATCTCTCATTGCCCATGTACAGTAAATATAAATATTGTAACAAATATAAAAAATAATGACACATGGAATTCATAGAACAAAAGATTTGATTTAGAAATAATAATAATCAATATCAAGAGATTGGAATGCCCTTAAAACGCAGGGCGTGTAATTAGTGGCACCCATGCATAAGTTTAGCACAATACACTATACGTATGAAACTTTAATTTGAAAAGGTATAAACATACAATCATAAATTACGAGCGCACGGGGAAAATAAGGGTGGCTGACCAAAATACAATTAATAGATTGAAAAAAAATAACAGAGAAAAAAAAACCCAGTAAAATAAATAATGAATAAGTATACAGTTACCCAAATCATAAGACAATTAAACAGTTTTTGCGAAGTAAAAATCAATGAGCTGTTTTTTTGAGACTGCTTTAAAAATAGCGAAGGATGGGGACCTGTTAAGACGGTCATTTCAATGTATTCCATAAAAGCACACTTGGATCCTAATGGTGTTTTCATCAGCAAGTCTGGTGGGGGGTGTTTGTCTGTCTAACGTACAAGTCCTTAGATGATCGAGTGTCATAGGGCTGGACGTCTTGTCTGGTCAGGAAAAAATGATCATCTAAGATATTCGGAGGAAATAGGTCATGATGGTATTTATTCATAAAACTGGCAGTCTGAAAGACGTAAGATATCATGAATTTTAAGCGTATTCTGAGGAGAAAGAGGGTCTGTATGGGCTTACCAAAGTGAATTATACCCCTTACCGTATGATCTTTTTTTTGCATTAAAAAGAGAATGTAGATGGGAATTATTTTATCTGCCCGAAATGCACAGTAGTTGTTGTAAGGGAAGACAAGTGTATTATATAAGGTGGTCAATGAATCAAGGGGCAGAAAGGGTTAAACTTTGTCTGATGATACCGTTGTATTTAGAAAATTATTAGTAACATTGAGTGTGGGATTTCCAACATGTCATCAACATTAAAACGCCTAAAATTTAGTTGTGTTTACTTGTTTCCCGTGGTTTATCGTCGATAATAATTTTAATAATCGTTGGTGGTAAAGGTGTGTTTATTTCTGAATACCATAAAATTAGTTTTTTTAATGTTTAGAGAAAGTTTAATTTATTTTAAAACCATTATATCAGTATGGAATGGGATTAATTCTTTATTTAAAGTGACACTAAGTTAGGTTTCTTTTTGCGATACAAAATATTAGTGTCATCTGCGAACCTTATTAAATTGAAGATTAGGAGAGCACTGAGGGAGTCATTAAGATAAGTAAAATAAAAGGGGTCCTAGAATTGGAGCCTGGAGGTACGCCGCAACTGAATCGAAGAAGTACGAGTGGTGTTTTGGTTATAATCACAATGGTTTTCGGTTATCACGGTATTTTCAAATCCAAGTATTGGCAGCACCTCTTATACCATATTTTTTTAGTTTCTAAATGAGAATTTTGTGATCAAGATTATCGAAAGCTTGGCTGAGATCTAGAAATATCCGGCAGTGCAGAGTTTTTGGTCGCTGGCAGTAGTAATTTTATCATAGAGTTTATTGATTGCCATGAAGGTGGAGTGTTTAGGTCAAATCCAAACTGGCAGGAGTGAGGATTTTATATTTTTATCAATAATGCCCGATAATTCTGTTATAAATTATTTTTCAAAAATCTGGATAAAGCTGGAAAGGATGGAAACCAATATTTGGTCCGGTAATTGTTTGAAGAATGCTTATCACCAGTTTTAAATTTTAAAGATCGGAATAACTCTAGCAACTTTTAATGTCGATGGGACAATCCCGGTGAAAAAATGGAAAGATTGAATATAACACAATGGCTCAATAATTTTTGGTAAGATCTGTTTAACTATGTTTGCGCTAATACCGTCGTCACCACAGCTATTACTAGGTTTGATTTGTAGGTATATCCAATATTTATAATCTTCCTTATGTAGAGCGAGAGAAATCGACTATGGGGAGATCGAGATGAACTGGCATTGCCTAGGATCAATGTTATCAGGGAGGGAAGTATTTTAGCGCCATGATGGACCTATGTTGGTAAAAAAAAGTCATTGAATTTGTCAGTTTCGACGGGATCCTTTAATTTCAAAGCAATTAGAGTCGATAAAGTATGAGGGTGGTGTTTGGGGTTTTTATTCTACCGAAAGATTATTTAGGGTTTGCCATGTTTTTTGTCATGTTGGTCCTGTGTGCATCAAGCTCTGTTGTGATGTAATTACTTTTATCACTGCGCAGAAGATAAGTTAGAGTATTGCGATATTTGGTGTATTTTATTTATTCTCATCACGGGGTTTTGGAGCGTATTTTCTAAATAATTTATCTTTAGTGTTGATCGATTTAATTATGCCCTTATCCAGGGTTTCACTAGGTGTTTTTAACGTTTAGATAATTTAGTGGTTTTAACAGGACAGTGGATATTAAATATATTTGAAAGTTTGTATGAAAGGTAATTAAAAAGCCCGTTTCGGGATTAATCACATCATCGTACCACATGCTGCCACGGTTGTAGATATAATCCATTTTTAAACCCCCCGGATTGTTGTTCGGCTTAAGTTGGCGTGAAATATTTGTTTATGAAATTATGGTTTATTACTATCCTAATCTGGCGTTAATTATGTGAAAAGTTGATGGAACAAACATGGAAATGGTCTGAAAATAAATCGGTGACTAAGACGCCCGAATTAACATTTCTAGATATCATTTGTTTATGAATGTTATCAATGATCGTGGCAGTGAGTTTCTGTTATTCGGGTAGGCTATCAATGGTAGGGGAAAAACCCTTTGAAAAAATAAGATTAACGAAATCATTGACTTTAGGATCAGAGACACAATCCAGACGATCATGTTGTGAATTCGCCCCTAATATACCATGTTTTGGTTCATTGTTATGTATTAAAGACACGTGAAAGCTTGTGATAAAAATCATCAAGGTTAACTGAATCTGGGGCGATAGATAATACCAACGAGGTTTTTTTATTGCTGGCTTTGTTGTCATTTACTTCGATAAATATAGAGTCGCAATCAGGGCAATAAATGTTGAGGTCGGTCCTTGTCGCATAATCATATTGGGTGAATGAAAAGGGAGGCACCGCCTCCCCTTCATTCTTGACGAATGGAATTTATAATTGAATAACCATCGTGTCAACTACGTTGGAATCTAAAACTACATTAGCTTTAAATATCTTTTCGTAGGGCCGAAAGGGCAAGAAGCTCAATGCAGAATGATGTTAAAATTGGAAACTAATAATATACCATTAGCAACTACTAGCAATTGGATGAATAACTTAACCTCGTCCACCAAGGTTTTTCTACTACATTCACGACCGTGACCGGGGGGTTTGATTTTTTGTCCCCGCCGTACGACGTTTCGGAACGGGACTATAAATGAGCAGCGTCCGTCCGTTCGTCCGTCCGTCCGTTTCGTCCGTCGTCTCCGTGAATAAATGTTAACCCATGTTGTATACGTTTCTCTGGAGTTTTCAGTAAGGGCACCAATGATGTACGTGGGTGGAAAGAAGCGGTTTGATGAGTTCTCGACCTTATTAGATTTTGGGCGTAAAATATGCTAATTAAGATCTCATTTGGCATATTTATGAAAATTTTCCTTCAAGGCTGTGGAAGTTTTTTCTGGAGTTCCCAGGGCTATAATGATGGTACCTGGTGGAAGGAAGCTGTCTGAAGAGTTCTCACCTGATTAGATTTTGGGTGTATTTTGGGCAAATTGAGTATGCACAAATGAGCTACTTAATATGCAAAAATCAGCTTAATTGCTATATTTTTTGACACTGATGTACATTGGATACTCAAAATTCATGCGCTGCTTGAAAGCCTCTCATGGGCCACATCTTCTTTCTCTTGGCATTTGAAAGTATGTGATATATGCGGCCAGCGGCTTAGGTATGGCAAATGAGCTAATTTAAAAAATATGCGTAATTGTTTGTTCTCTGAAACTGTACGTCCCGGATAGAAAATTCCTAGGTCATAGGGGTGTTGGGGGGAGGGGGTGTAAGAAACTGGAGAGTCCTACCTATAAATTCTCCGGTAGGAACAGCAGGTTTTTCAGAGACTAGGCGTCCTACGGACGCCCAGTCTCTAAAACATACTGTCCGTCCTCGGACTCCCATTCTCTGAAACCTGCTGTCCGGGTACACTCGCTCTCTATATGTTCCGTCCGTCGACACTCGCTTCTAGAACCCTTGTCCGTTGGGACCATATCGAATCTTTTTATCGACTGTCTGTTGGCCAACTCACTCACTATAATTGGTGTCCTATGGCCACTCATTCTCTGATATTAGATGTCCCATGCGGACTTTGCTGAAGATATCGATGAAGTTATACTGTATCTGAACAAATTATTGTATGACAGACCTCTTTTTGGGGGACATCAGATGCATTACATCTATCACGATATTGAGCTTCCAGTCCTAGGCACTCGTAATCAGTGACGTAAAGTCCTATGCCTTTAAAGGAATCTTAATTGGTATAAATCTATCTGGCACTAATAATGAAGTATCCCTAAATATGACGTCCCAGATAGTTCATGGCCATTGGAGTATCCTTGCGAAGAAAACATCATTTTCAATCACGCTTAACTTCGAAGCAGTAGAGACGAGTTAAAGGGAGCCGCCCCGTTTATTTTACGGCTAAAAATCATCGTTATTGCCACAGCCATGTTTAGCCTTTATCACACCAATTGAAAGATGTTCGGTGGTTAGTCAAGTTTCTGGCCTGTATTAAAGACTATAGCGTTTACTTTTAACATTGGAATTAAAAAACACAGCTTTAATTTAACGTTTCCTTTAAAATATATACATTTCCAAAATGGCATACGTTTGTGCCTATTTTTTATAAAATGAGCCTGGCATTCCTTGAGAAAATATAGTTTTAAAATAAATTAGGAAACTCTACATCATAAAAGAATCGCTATTCGGTACATTGCAAAGTACTTAGATTGCTGAACCGCGCATTAGTGGGTTTTCGAACACTGATCTCTATACAATGGATTGGAAACCACCTGGGCTTCGTACTTTTTGAAGACACTTATGGCCGGTTGGCTATCCAAAAAGAGCCCAAAGCGGCGGTTAGAGCCGGTCATTTTATATACAAAATGTTCCCATTGAACTTGGATAATCGACATAACGACTACAGAATCAAGCCAATTCAGTGAGCTCAGTTTGCGCGTATGGATGGCATGTCGCTAAAACGTGCCACCGGATACAACTTCTGTTAAACAGGTTTCTCTGGAATGGTATTGTGTTGCGGTAGACCAAAGATGCCCGCCCGGTTGCTCCATTCACATCTAATATACAATTACTGTTGTGTAGCACTCCATTGTATCAGAGATCAGTTGTTACATACAGTGCACGCGATAAACTAAATATTACGCGACCCCCAAATGTCCACGTTTTCATGGATTGTTAGTGTTTAGGCCAACAAAACCTTTGTTTAATCCAAAATGATTCTAAACACCCCTCTTTTAAACATTTTTCTCATCTCAACTGAGGTTTTCAACGTGTAGTTTTCTTGCAATAAAAATTCTAAAAAACGACTATTCGCTCTATCCTTTGTGGTGCTCAACGAGTTCAAAAAGGATAGGCTTGTGGCAAACTTGCACGTGATATATGCGCGTATGGGTATATTTACGCTTGCTTGTTTTCGGTTTTGCATGCGGCGTTGTAATATACACACCGGAATAAACAGGGTAAGCCTTCCATGATCGTTGTACAGTTTGTATATTGGTCGGAATAAATCTGGATTTTTTTTTTGCAGGATACTCCAATGGCCATGAAACCATCTGGTACGTTTTATTTAGGAGATATTTCATTAATATTTCCGATAGATTTATACCATAAATCGCTTTATATATATTAATAAACCGAATATAGAAACACTACTAACTACCAGACGAAGGGAGTTAGTGAATTAAAAGGCAGGCCCGATTCGAGCAGTCCTGTGAGGTATAGTGGTAAGACCTACATACGCGTGAAGTAAGTACATTAATTTAGGTAATAGTGGTTTTGTAAGTTTGTATATATGTATGTATAGTATGATCAACAATGGCAGCACGGGTGTCGAATCCCCGCTTTGTGGCGCTGCATTTCTTTGCAGTTATATAAAATTTTGCGATTTTTTGTTTGTTACGTGAATTTACATGAAGTGCATGTATATGTCCTTTTTTAAACACTAGGTCCCTAATTGGTTATAAGAAAAAATAATGCTGGGCCGAGAAAGTTTCGGCACCCTGAAAGGTAGCAAAACGACACTTTACACAGCAAATAGGGGCAAATTCATTGTATTGTGGCCAAATACAGTTGCTTTAAATGTAGAATAATGGATCCAATTAATTGGATTTAATAGGCTTAAAATAAGGAACACTTTTGAATACTTTCAAATTTTCTTAAAAAGAAAATTGATTTTTGTGGCCTTTTAGCAATTCTCTGCTTTGTTTTTAAAACTATTTTTGCATTTTGCTTTGTATTTGTTAAAAAAGTAGCTTGTAGATAACACAAACTAGCCTATATTTTTTCACAAACCTATGATCCACAAACAAGATGGTGTGCTTTTCGACATGATTGTATTCATTTTATCAATGTGGGACCACTTATAATAATCCTTCACTCTGCTAGCTGGTTATATCTACCATTTCCAGAAATGCTATCATGCGTTTTTGTGTAAGTTAGTGTATTGGGGTTGAAAATAAGTATCGTTTTTGCTATCTTTATCAGGGTACATCCAATTTGGTTCAAATTGCCTAGGGCCTAAGGATAAATGCACTAATTTTGAGGTAGGAAATGATTCCAGAAAATGTGTTTGCAAAATTTAGCCAAATTTCCTCCTTTCTCAATCTGAAACAAAAATTGTCCAGATTTGCTTAAAATGTCAAAATTTTGCAGTGAAAATGGCAAATTGGGTAAATTTGGCTCAAAATGTGCACTCTTGGGTTCCTTTTTTGTTAAACAAATGGTATAAGCTATGGGTTCTACTTCCAGTGTCTCGGAGCACGTCCCTACCCCAACCCCCCGGGCGTGCATGAAGTGCTGTTCCCGAAAGATAATCTCACATTACAACATAATGTCATAACAACGCACATATCACGCTGCTTCCGGCATTTTAACTGCAGAATTCAGCAGAAATGAAGCATTCTTAACCATTGCAGTGGATCAGGCCCTACAAGAAAAGAATAAAGAAGACGTTCCTAAATAACTGAATAATAAAAGATAGCAAAGATTCGAGTATGAAAAGAAACGGACCCGAGGTTGTCTCCAGCTATCTCCCAAGTGACAACTGAATACTGAGCAATTTAATTATCCTCTGTTTTTTTATAACATAATAATTTTGTCACATTATCAATATAATAACTTTATAATATGTGTACAAACTGCAATGTAGGTGATGGACCAATTTGAGTTTTTAAAGTAAATGCAAAAAAAAAAAAAGACAAAACAGACACAGATTTGACCTGAGGCCCCGGGGGAGAGAGGTTTCGGGGCACTGATCTGAATGATGGTACGTGTATTTGCAGTTCTTTAACCTCCCCTACTTTGCCACAAAACTCAAAAATATTTTAGCTCCATTGGGAAATTTTTGCCAGTTCATCAAATCGCCACCATCACCTCTATTTGAACCTAAATGCGGTTCCCAAGTCCATATATTGGGAAAAAAAAAATCAGTTCGAAGACCAAATTTATTAAAATAATCAGTCTCAGCCCCAAGTTTGGCGCTTTTTACCGGGGCCTCAAATATGAGGCTATGTATTTTTGACAATTATCAAAGTTTTGGCTTAAGGGAAATTCATGACCATAGCAATGGAAAATGGTTTGGGGCAGTGAGTTCACTGCAGGGCCAGTAGGGGTTTCCCTAGTTCACTGGCCCGACGGGCCATACAGAAAAAAATTAAATCCACCCCAGAATTTCAATAAGTGACTTTTGATCTCAATACCTCAATTTCCAAAGAGTCCAGGTGAGACATATTTTAGTCTTCTCTGTACTCCTCTATTGCTCTTGGCAATAAATGGCCTGGAAGCCCGGAAACCAGTAACAAGATCAGTAGGCCATTTTTTTTTAACATAAAATGATAGACCACTTATTATTTTTCTTATTTTCAAATTTCGAATGCAGGGGAAGCTGGACCAAGCGATCAGCATGACGCATGAGCACAACTTTGGTGAAAGATCTCAAACTGCTTCATACAATGTTTTCTGTTGGAAGAGTAGCCTATTTTGTAAAAATGAACTTTTGAACCCTCTGACCCCAAATGACCTTTGATCGAAATTTTATTAAGTAACTTTTGTAGGGGATGTCAAACTACATCACGTACATGAGTCACGTGATCATAGTATGTAATCTGTAGGAGTAGTGATTTGAAGTGTAACGTAATTTGATGTATTTTGACCTATGACCCCTAAATCTTGTGTCATATGACAAAGTCATAATTGATTTTTTGTAGTGTTGATTAAGCCCTACAAGATGACAGCATAAGTTTTGAGATTTGAGCTAATTCTAGATTTTTTGCATGGTTAACGTTGTTGACCCCTGTGACCCTATCGTGACCTTTGACACCAATATGTTCATGTCAAAAGTTTGTGTGTATGTACTTGTCCTTGTGACCAGTTTTGGTCAATATGGAATGTTGCATATCTGAGATATTGCATTGGCATGTTGACAGAAAGAAGAAAGAATGTTGCACTCAACCTCAGTGCTCTTTTAGAATTTCATAATCGCAGGCCCGTACGCATGGAGGGTGGTGTGCGGGGTACGGTCGAGCATAATGGAGAGGATCGAACCAGGCCCTCATTTTTGCGCGCATGTCTTGTGGGGTCTACATGGGATGCTCCATTTCAAAACAAGAATCCTAGGACAAACGAACACCCTAACCATAAGGACAAAAATAAAAAATTTCTGATTTTTAAAATTACTGTCCGACGGACATCCGTCCGGCAAAAACAACTTATCATATAGTCCATGAACGCTCCATTTTAAGACCACGAGTCCTAGGCAATGAACGTAACGGGTGTAGAACTCATGTCCGTCGGACTATCACACTTAAACCTTAGTGTCCTTACGGACAAAAACCATTTATCACACACAGTCCCTCTGGGACCTCCATTTTAAACCAGGATCCTATGACAATGACACGTAGAACTTAGTGTCCGTCGGACTCTCACACTTAAATTGTTTTTGGCCGTCGGACACTAAGTTTCTCACAACACCGTCCTTGGGACGCTCCATTTTAAAACCAGAGTCCTAGGACAATGAAACGTAGAAATCTTAGTTCCTCGGACTCTAACACTTAAACCTTAGTGTCCGAGGGACAAAACAATTTTCACCCACATTCCTATGGAACCTCCATTTTAAAACCAGTAGTCGTCCTAGGACAATTGAAACGTAGAACTTGTGTCTGCGTCGGACTCTCACTCTTAACCTAGTGTCCGACGGACAAAAACATTGTATCACCCAACAGTCCTATGGCGCTACCTTTTAAGATAATCAATAGATGATATCACACCTATCTGCACCACAGATGGTAGCCAACTCAGAGTCAAGGACTTCAGTATCAGGGCCTATGTTGCCGACAAGGCAAGAAAGACTTCCGGTCACGCAAAGGGACAACTTGGAATGCCTGCATAAACTACACACTTATGGCAATCTGGTATCCTCCATTCAATTCAACCAAGCGGAAATTCTTTAGAGCCTGGGTAGCTAGTATTCTGTTATATGGATCTGAGACGTTGACCATGAAGAAAGAGCTACATGATAGACTGGATGGCACCTACACCACACTTCTTTATGCCTTTACAAAACATATCCTGGCATGAGCACAAGCCAAAGCAAGATATTGGATATCTCCCTCTCACTTTCATCTCTGTTGCCCAACGCCGGCACGTTTGCCCGGTCCTATCCATCGGTGCGATTGATCAAATAGTCTCAGATGTCATCTGTTGGAAGTTACCATGCCAAAACCGGGGTCGTCGCCCCTTTAACTACCTTGATGTGATTTGCCTGCGAGAGATCCAGCAGTATTCATCTGACATCCCCAACTTTAGACAAACAGGACATTTGGCGCAACATGGTGAACAGTCCTAGTACAATGAAACTTAAAACTTTATCCGTCCGACCCTCAGATTTAAACCCCAGTGTCCGCCGGACGCGACCCTTAAACCGTAGTGTGCCGGCGGACAAAAACGACCTTATAAACCAGATCCCTATGGGACGCTCCATTTTACAACCAGGAGCCTAGGACAATGACACACAGAACTTAGTATCCGTCAGACTCTCAGATTTAAACCTTACCGTCCGACGGACACTACAACGGCGGGACGCTCTAAAATATGACAGGGGTTAGGTATTTGCCGGGGTGTTTGGGGGAGGGGGTGCGGTGTGGCAGGGTTTTGGCGATGGGGGTTGTGTTGCAGTGTGTTGGGGAGGGGGTGGGTTTTACATGGTGTTAGGGAGGGGTTGGAGTGTTGGGGAGGAGTGAGGGTGTTGGGGAGGGTGTAGGGTGTTGCGGGTGTTGTGGAGGGAGTGGCGTGTTGCGGGTGTTGGGGGAGAGGGATGGGCGTGTTACGGGGGTGGGGTGTTGGCGGGTGGTTGGGTGTTGAGGTTGTTAAGGAGGGGGTGGGTATTGCAGAGTTTTTTGTTATGGTGTTTTCATTTTTTGGGTTGTTGACGTTATTTTTTTTGTGTTGCTGGTTGTTGGTGTGTGTTGCGGGTTTTGGGAGGGGGTGGAGTTTGGCGGGGTGTTGGGGATGGGGTTGGGTGTTTTGCGGATTGTTGGGGGAGGGGGTGGGGTGTTTGTGTTGCATTTTATCGCATGTAGTGATCCGCGACATTCGGCGGGACATTTTTAACCTCCATCGCGTATATACATTTCGCCTTGTTTGTAATTAAGGGACAAACATAATCTTGTTTGGTATCAGTGTGTACTACATATGTTTCTTATTTTCATATAAAGTACAAACATGTCCAGTTTTAACAATATGACGACAATTATGTTTTCATTGCAGAGTGTTGGGGAGGGGTGGGGTAACTTGGGGAGTTGTGGGGTGTTAGGGAGGGGGTGGGTGTTGCGGGTTGTTGGGTGTTGTGTTGCTGGTGTTGGGGAGGGGTGGGTTTTGCAGGTGTTGTTGGGATGGGGTGGGGTGTTTTTTTTTTTTAAATTCTGAAGAGTGGGGAAGGGGGGTGGGTGGTTGCGGAGTGTTGGGGAGGGGGTGGTGGCGTTTGTAGTTTCATTTATCGCATGTTATTGAAATCGCGATCATTCGGCGGGGACTATTTTACGCATCGCGTATATATACGAGTTCGCCTTGTTTGTAATTAAGGTACAAACAATCTTGTTCCGGTATTAGTGTGTGCTACATATGTTCTTTTTTCATTATAAAGTACAAACTGTCAAGTTTTTACAATATGACGTATAAATAATGTTGTCATTGCGGTCCGAAGCGGCGCGGGACTGTGTTATTTTTTTCTAAGTCAGTAATTTGCAAAATTTGGCTCCAAAACAAGGTCAATTTATTAGAAGGGGAACAATTATAAAACTCAACCTAATAGGCTCCAATATGCGCACAATTTCAACATGTTAGCAAATCCTATAGTTCATGGTCGGTAGTAAGAGGCCTTACACTTCATTAACTACGAACATAAGCAACTTTTCATGACACTTTTCTTTGTAATTTATTTTCTGATATTTGCAATTCGACCAAGCGTTTTAGCGACTACCATATTGGACGCACGCGTTTGTCTGATAAAAGGACAGAACTAGAGCTGATTGTGCTCTTGCAAAGAACGCGTCTACGTTAGGCGTAGTTTGTGACCAATGACCCTTAAACAGCGGGTCGTATGAAGCGACTGTCGAGTATTTTGACCTTTGACCCTGAGTGGTCGTTCATAGGAGGAGCATACCATAAGCATTTCCTCATCTACAACATGCACTATTCATTGAGAGGTATTAAGTCAATGCATGAGTCGCATGACTATGCTATGTAATGTAGAGCAGTTGAAACTTATTTTGATGAAAATGACCTTATTAATGCCATTGATCCCTATTTGAGCGTTGACCTCATTATGGTGAGAAGTGGCTCGTGTACTTGTGCATTGACAAAGTTTAGTTAAAATCGGCTATTGAGAAGAAAGAGTGACTCCTACTTAACATAATTATGACCGTCATTCGTGTATTCCGTATTTGGGGTTTAGGCCGGACAGTGGCTCTTCTGACGCAGCTTGGTTCAAATAGAGTAAGCGTCTGACACAAGAAGATGTTAGGAAACCAGAGTATGGAGTATGTTAGCTGATTACACCAAGACTAGATGGAGAGACAGCGCGAACGGAGGGAGGGAGAGTGCGTGAGGGATTTAAACCATTACCATTGAGTAGTGTAGGCTTTATAATTATATTCCAATAGACATGATAATCAACGAATTTTATTTACTTATTCCTTCATCATTGTTGCTGCTCTATTTGGCCCAAAGATTGTCTATTTTAGGGCACATGTGGTCCAGTGGATACAACGACCGACTCATGACCCAAAGGGCGTAGGTTCGAGTTCTGCTGTGGCCAGTGTGCTGTGCACTTGGGCAAGGCACTTTACCTTGCTTGCCTATCTCCACCCAGGCGCAAAATGGGGAGCTGTTAGGAATATCAGTATGCCTTGGGCATTTGTATGACAGCTGACCATAGTGGCAGCGGAATAAATGTAAAGGGCTGTGATACATTGTGAAAGGCGCTATATAAATGTCGAAATTTATTTACGGTTTGATTCCTTCCACATCTCCCGTACCTTTGAACTAAACCCAAATGCGAAAAAGACATAGACGCCTTGCAATGAAGAAATTACAACAGCAATCCACCACAGAAATTGAACGTTGACTGCACTTGCAATAAACATAAGTATCCAACAGAGGCCAAGAACAGAGGAAACCTGGAAAAAGAAAACAGTTTTGAATATATACTATGCTGCTACTACTGCTAATGGTAATTTGGTATATAATAATAATAATGATAATATTAATATTGGAAGAGGCATGTTTGGATATGTCTAGTTTAAATATTACTTATTTTTGGGTCAAATCTTTTAATTAATATGATTGACTGGGAGATGTAAAAAATTCGCATGTAAACGGGAAGGGTATATGAAAGGTCATCTGATGTGAAATCGTCAAATTATGTTTTAGGAGGCGAAAGTAAATTATAGGGAGGGAAACTGTCCAAAACCAGAAGGAAGTCATTGGATGTCAACGTCCTATGGTTTTTTTCTTGGGAAACTTAATTAAACATGTTAAAAAAATAGAATGTCGATGGTCATGTCAGATAACCCTTGAAGGTCACCGTCGTTAAATGGCAAAGTTTGCCTGAAACGATGTAGCAAACCCAAACATACCAACAAAGTTCAATTACCTTGACAAATAAAATGGTTTCTCTCCATCCATCCTCATTGACTGATTTTTGTTGTAGTGTGTTGGACCTTTGTCTGGCTTTACGAAGTCCTATTACAACTGCAATTACCATTATCATATTTGTCGTGAGCGAGAGAGCTACTGGTATTCCAAATGCAATTAAATTGGTATTTCCAGCATGTAGCCAGCATGTTTGGTCATTATACATAGGCAACCAACAGTCACAATAATGGAGGGATGAAACTATGCCGACAATTAGAATGGGCAAACCCCAACAGAACATTTGCTGCAAAATACATGTTTTCATGCTTTGGCCATCAACGTGTATCGTATCCATTGCAAAGTTACAAAGCAAAATGACGGCTAATCTGGTTGTCCATGTAAAGGTTACAAGCCAGAAGTAATGCGTTATCGAGGCAAATATGACGCAAGACGTTTCCGATAGCAGAGATTTGTTTGACAGGAGTGTAGATAATTGAGCCAAAAATAATCCAATAACCAGTGACATTATTCCTTGACCATAAATATTTCGAAGCTTTTTGAATTTGATGTATGTTACGAATGTTGCAAGTGACCCAAGAAGTGAAAAGCAGTTAGTTACGAGACTAACTTTATCAAGGGGACCCGAGAAAAAGTTGCGAACGTTGCCTTTTGTTTCTATACGTTGCTTTCTGTTAATAATAGATTCAAGGCAAATCTGTGCCTTCCCGTCTGGCAATAGAACAAATTCCCCTTTTTCGAGTTCATATTCCCTCCATAAAATAAAACTGGGTCCCATTTATGTTCGACAGAGTATTCAGATTGATATAAACTTACAAATGCGCAGTCGAGAACCGTGGTACGAACTTCGTGGCCACAAACAAATACGACTTCTCTCATTTGAAAGAAATTTGGCTCTAACTGATGCACATAATAAATTATAAAATCTGATTGTATGTACTTGTCATCAGGGACGTAAAGAACAATGTTAGATTTGTGTGTTATATTGACAGGTACGAAGTCGCCCGGTATTCCAGAGTACCAGGTCTCATTACAATGACTTAAAGTCACATTAGGCCGCTGTCGATCACAGGATAGAAATGCTTCGATTTCTCTTACGTCACAAAAATGGTCTTTAAGATATTTAACATCTTCACTGGCCCTTGCTTTCGATTCTATTCTACTCTTAATATATCGGAATAACTCAATACCAGGGTTGTTAAATCTGAAAGCTGTCCATATAGCTCCCTTGCCAGAGTTATGAACGGTGTGGCTATACTCATTTAGAACTGCTCCCTGCATCCAAGCATTACCAAGTTTCATACGTAGACATGCAATCGAGTCAGATATTTCTAAGGTACTTCTAAAATACACCATAGCATCTTGCTTGGCACACTCCCAACTACTTATAATGTCTGAACGTATGGTATTCATTAAAATACATTTCTTGGCAGATATGGAATAGCCAGGTCTGCATGTAATCTTTCGACATAATTGTGAGATGGGGTCAAGTGTTTCACTTGCCAGACAAGTGATTGGTAATGCATTTGTGACCTGAAATGGTCGAAAGGCCCACATAGTTTGGTACTGTTCTTTGCCGTCTCTACAAACTTCATAGTCGATCCCATGGCAGTGAGCGCAATATGGGTTTTTAATTTTGACTACAGAAGAATTACATCGTTGAAGCACATAGGAGTCACATGCCTTTGATATGGGCAGATTAGAACCAGACGGACAAGGTATTCTGTTGTGACATAAACGGAAACGCTTCCCAAGCACAACTCTTTCTATATTGATACTAAATCCATCTTGTTTTATTTGGTCCATATTTTCACTCCCGGGGAATGTTTTTAAACAGCCAGCAAAACCCCCTGATCTTTTATTCCAGGGATGGATGTCATGCAATTGACGTTTATGACAAATAGCACAGAAAATGTTGCGATAGTTATATCCAAATTTATCAAACACGTACATTTTGTTACTTCCTTGATTGCATTGTGAACTAATGAAATCTTCTGTCCACGACAAAGGACACGCGTCAATCAAGGAAACATTTCCCAACTGGTCAACGAAATGACAATGAGAAAACTTGAGGTCTATTACAGAGTCAAGTGTGGAATTTTGGTAGGTTGTCTCGATGCACGTGCTGTAATAATCGACGCAACAGTCTCCAAATTGCATACATTCAATGTCACATCGACACGTCGTAAAATCATAGTGATTACATCGCCCTTCGCAGCTCTCACTCTGGTGTCTTATTTGAATCCGTAAACCGATAAAATTAATATCTGAAAATGGAGAATGAAAGAAAATCGAAAAACTTTTATCGATTTTCGAATTTGTCGATTGTTAAAAAATTGGCAGTCCAACCGACAGTGGCGAAACTCAAAATCGCATTATCGACAACAAACGACATCAAAGGCAACCGCCGCTAAATAGACTATAATAAGCTTCAAGGTATAACTTAAAGGTGCAACGAGAGATTTCACAAAATAAATGTCCCTCAAAATTGAAATTTCCGATTTTTGCACTGGTGTAGAGCTTTCTATCATAAATATCCCCATCTAAAAGGATTAAATAGAGAAAAATAGGAGTAAATGGGAAATCCGGTCTGCCTTAATTTCTAGACATAATGTCTCGCCTCTAGGCTGTTTTTCAATGAAACTGTAACCCGATAATTGTCTGGTCTGCCCACAAAATTGTACATGTCACAAGAGGCCAAAGAAATTCTCTCATGGGTTAAAATGACCGGTGTGGCAGGAGATATAGTCCTCCGGGCTCAAAGTCCGGGAACAATGGTGAACAATAGGGTAATCGATTCAGTTGACTCTTCACGCAACATTAGTTTCACGCTTTATTCCGTTGTCGTCTATGGAGCCCGGACTATGATACCTGCCGGACTATGATTACTTTCACACCGGCCTTGCGGGGTGTCATTTTTTCACGTGCAACTTCCCTAAAACAAGTTCATTCTTTTCACCTTCCAAAATTCAGACTTTTAGTAAAAATGTGTTTTTCTGTTGATCAGCGGACATTAATAAAATAATAATAATCTATATAATTAATTCATTATATAAGATGTATTAGTCTAATAGTGGTTTAAGAGGGGGAAATTCTGTTTTGTTATGCAAGAAAGTTGGCATTAGGGCGAATTTCTGTTTCCCCTTAACGTATCATTTGTTTTGCGCTTTATTCCGTCAAAAGATATTGAATAGTTAAACTTTATGCAAATGAGATGGAATAACAAAGGATATGAATATTAATTAATTAAAATAACAAAAAGAGTTCATTATAAAGCTAAATGAATGATTATTTTTCGCCTTATTCCACTCTTATTATTATTATGATGATGATGATGATTATAAATAATCATAAATAAATTAATACAAGCATTCGTATAGCGGCCTTACACCGAAGTACGGTAGAGCACTTACAAGTAAAACCACGCAAATCAACAATAACAACAGAACAAAACAGATGAAAGGCACAATATACCAGGAAAATAAATGTAGGCCCTATATATTACAAATTAAATGTTACAAAATGCCATTTCAAAGAGATTCGTTTTCAGAGATGATTTGAATTGATTAAGAGTCTGAAAGTTGAGAAGTTGAGAAGGTAATATGCTCCAAAGTTCACAAGATGCATGGCGAAAACTACGATGACCAAAACTGATGGTATTAACTATTGGTGTAACAATAGTTTGCTTTGAAGATGAGCGAAGGTTGCGAGCAGTCAGTGAGATATTCTTGAGCAAGTCCATGAAGACATTTATAAGTAAATAAAAGTACAGGGTGTCCCAAAAAAATTACCCTAAAAGCGCCCCCAATTTCAGGTTTTTATTAAACATGTATGCAAATTATTTTTGCATATTGGGAAATGATTATTCATTAGCTTTTCAATACAGACAACCCATTGATTCGGGTCCGAAATACTGAATTAATGACCATTGAATAGAGCCTCTGTTTTTTTTCACTTGTAACATCGAACAGGAGGTCATTTTAACATGATAAAAAGTTTTGATACATATAAACAGGTTGATACTGCATGTTGCCCCTCTAACAATATGTCTTGTTAGTCTCTAAAAAATCGTAAAAGAGTGAAAGTCCACTATTCAAGGAGTGATTCTAGGGACCAGTCTTTGTTGAGTTAAATTTCCCTCCCTCTTTTGAGAGTAAATGCTGTCAATTCTTCAATCTTATGCGAGTGACAATTCAATCGATGAAGAGTTCATAAACAAAATACATTCTTTAAGAAGACTGCCCCAAGAGTCCTCTTAACAAAGTACTGTCACTCTTTTACAATTAGAGAGTAAAGTGTCGATAGTTCAGGCCAAAGCATATTTTCGAAGCCTTTACATAGCAAAATTTTTTTCATGCAATTGCATACAAAAAATTAAAGAGTACGAGTACACCATCGAGCCAATCACCAATATCTGTAGTTTGTACTACAGCAACAACATGCCCGGTCACAATGAAAAATGTGTGATTTTATTCAATTGGAACCAATCCAGTCATTTCGGATCCGAATCAAAGGTGAGTTCTGTATTGAAAAGGTAATGAATAATACTGTTCCCAATATGAAAAAATAATTTGCATAACGTTATAAGACTTGAAATTGGGGGCGCTTTAGGGTAATTTTTTTTGGGACACCCTGTACTGCTTTTCTTTACTTATAAATGTCTTCATGGACTTTTTAAGGGTAAATTTCTGTTGGACACCTTAATTTGAAATGATAAAAATTAACAGGTACCAAATGAAGAAATCGCAGCAACAGGTTTGATAATATTCTGAGAGTGGGAACGAGCGACAAGTCTGGTAGCAGAATAAAGGGCTGTAATCTGTATCTGAGAATACTGCACACGCTCCGATGGGGCCAAACCGTTCAGGAATCAAGTGTGCGCATGCGATGCTATAACTTATATCCAAGAGCATTGATCATATCTGCTACAACCTGGAAATAGCTCATAACAAGCTGATTTTTCAGCTAGGTCTAGGAATATGAGTAGAATAACATACTAAAAGGCCCCGAAAATCCTCCTGGGCTCTCTCCAAAATTCAAGATGGCGGTCAAAAAAAAAAAAACAAAAACACAAATGGGCTGCCATTTTTCTACTTTATCCGTATCTTTGCAACCAGACAGTTGGAATACAACATAAGTGTCCAACAATGTTTTAAGGCAC
>JAMKCH010040930.1:0-13575 GCA_023653785.1 Ophioderma brevispina | reverse complement strand
CCTACCTTAAGACTTAGCTTGGGTGGATCAATTTAGAGTAACTTGGGAAGGATGTAAAACACCATTTTTTTCATAAATTCGGCCCTACCAAATAAAAAATTGATTACACCTTTGCACCTGAGTTTCAAAAATTACATTACATTTTTTTCTATCACGACAGAAGTCGCCTACTATATTTTTTGATTTATGTTTATAACTGCGGGTGCCCCCGTTAGACAAAGAGTTTGATCCCAAATAAATTAACAATAGACCGAAGAAGCCCCCTTCTTCACTCTATTCCCGTTTTGCACAAAGTGAAATACAAATTTTAATATTAAACCATATCATGAGCTAATAAATTTAAAGTGAACCATTTTTCTTAAATTTGTTATAACATTTTAATTGTCTGAGAGATTTTTTTTCAGTATATCGCTTTGTGCGAGGACTGCCGGAAATTGAAGATGGCTGAACGTATCTAGAGCTGAACACAATTACAGATATTATTTTAGAGGGTATAAGCAGAACTCGGAATTTTGTTATTCATATTCTCAATCAACGCAGTTTTTTGAGGATACTTTTTCCACATAGGCCAGTCAAATAGAATAATGCTGCCTTAACCCACCCCTAATTGCAACAGAATCAATTCCAACGGAATTGTACTGAGAATACCTTTAAAAACCACATCAAAAGTCTACTCCAATCACAGGAGTGACATATCTTTAAGGGGGTAAGTTTTTATACAGGGGTAAAAATATGAAAGTAACAAAACGCGTCGAAAAGTAATGCCACGTGTTCGTTACATTTCCAGGATTAAAAAAGGTATAGTTTGCCATATCTGCAGTTTGTAGTTTCAAATGTTATGAGTCAAAATAGGTTCAACGGTCACAGGGGGGTAAATTTTAGATATATCCGTTTTCGTTATACAAATGGTGTCAAATTGCGTCTAATGGTACAACCCCAAACATATACTGTTTGCGCATATATAATATTCGTGCATATGGAACGCAAAATGTACGGGGGCTTACAGGGTCTATGGGGAAGGGTCACTATTCACGCCACAGTCTGCAGTTCTTACTATGAAAGTTTACAAACAAAGACTCTATTACATTTCTTATCGAGTGGGACAAATTTAACAGTTTACCACCAATTCCGATCAAAATCGGATCATCTATTATTTTACCCCAGGATGACCTTGGAACTGTTATGAGCATTGTACTAAAACTATACGCGTAGATAGGGCAAACTATAACACCGTTTTTTAAACCTTAGGAGTAGCCCATAAAATTGGTACAAATCATTTAAATCAATTCGAACAATTCTAATTTTTTAACCCCTGTAACAAACGTTGCCCCCTATTTCTACATGTCCACTAGGTTGATTTTGGTAACCTTTTAATATATTATTTTTGGACTATTTCAGAGTATATTAACCCTCAAAATGTTTCTGTTGCACATATTGTGTGGGGTCCAAATATACAATTATTGGACCTAAACACGCATTCTCTCCAACATGAGACGGCAAAATTTAAACCTCAGCAAATCTGTTGCTCATGCATACTTTTTTTTTCCATTCATCATTTTTTTCACCTCTTTTCTATCCACTCTCTCGTAAAAGAGGGTAAATAATAAGGAACTGAAATTCGCCGATGTGTATAAACTGATAATTCATATTCCTTTAGAAATATGTAAGATACTGCAACTTGGATATGTTTCATTAGTGTAACTTTTTTTGGACACCCGTATGTTTCGTAATTAGTAGTATTCTTTTTTCATCGGTTAACATAAAGATCATATGAGACATGGTTGAATGTTTTGCCCAAGCTACGTTTAATCTTTAATAATCAGACACAGAAACAGACGGTTATCATTATTATTAAATGTCAAGTTAATCGCTGCCGGGCTTTTCTCGATGTGGTACCACCCCTTACTGCATTAATTCCAACAGTCAGATGCTGTCTACAATTTTGCACATGCACTGTTGCCGGTGTTTATAAACTCCAGTGGTCCGCGTGACTGGGTGGTCCTTTCCACCCATCTAGGCACCATTGTATTCTCCATTGAGTGTTGTACGCATCACTTGTACCCAAGTGGCCTCGTCTACAAGGTACGGTTTATCCGTACATGTTTGATTCTGGACTAGGACTTCTCGTTCATAGGGACCTCAATTTCTTTACACCGGTTATACATTTTCCCTATTCCCATAAGAAAGACTTTTTTTACAATGTTTGCATCGTTTAGGACTCTTTTCCAATTCACCTTGTAATCAGACCCTTCTTTTAACTTCATTATTTGGTATATGTACTCTTGCCGGGCAGAATATAAGAGTATCGGTTACTGAAAATTACAATTTATTTAGTCTTGTTTATCACGTTAAATCAGCATTTCTTTCCACAACCGATATAGACAGGAATTCGCCACAGCTTTAAATCATTTCTACTTAAATAGTTTGACGTTGGATTCAACACATAAAATATAATGACTTATAATTTGCCGAAACCTACTCCAAAACGTAATGCAGCAATTGATCGAATTTCCATGTAATTAATCAATGTATGGCTATAATGCTTCAGTAAGTTACCCGCTTTATAGAGAAAGTAGTTCGACGGTATGATATGATTATTTCATCTAATCCTTCAACGTATGTTACCTGCATGGATGTATTCAGTGATCGGATTGACTTGATATACACGAAACGTGCCCAAGGAGCTTTGGTGATGTGATCAGTGCACATGTTTTTCCGCAGCAAACTATTTCCTAAGCAATCGTGACACTCTCAATCCGCGCGTTTGTATAAAATAAGATCGCAAGTGACCCAGTTTATTACCTCACACATGAATAACTTGACAGCGATCGAAGAAGAATATGAATGTAGTTTGTAAATAGTGTAACGAAACCAAAGGAAATTAATCACTAGGTATGAATTTCTTATTTCCATCTTATACATCCAATATGAGAGTATGTGTGTGTGTGTGTTGTGTGTGAAAGAATTCTGCGAGTGCACTTGCGCGCGCGCGGTATGTGTGTGTGTGTGTGCGTACGAGTGTGTGCGTGCATGCGGGTGTGTGCGTGGGTGTGTGTTCTTGTGATACTGGTGTGTGGTACATATCTCTGACTTAAGAATGAGAAATCGGGCTTGATTACATGCTATCCGGCTGAGATAACTCAAAAATCCCAGTAATGTAAGACTCTTACGCTTCTCAAAGGCTTAGATATTGGAGGCTCACTGATAAACAAACGCTGGGTGAGGTGTATGAAGATTGGAAATATCAGAGAGAAGTTGAAGAAATTTCAAAGCCAAGGCCTGGGATGAGACGACTAATGATTTCATTCATATCAAGCAGATAGCGAGTGGAGATCGAGTGGCTCTGAGGGATCATAGATAAATAGAAGACTTATTTGAAAAAGCTGCTGAATGAACAGAATCCAAGGTAGTATTTTGTTATTGTGTATACTAGATGAATATTTAAAGCATCGGAAGAATGGAAAGGGAAAGAATAGAAAATGGTAAGGCTACCGGACCAGATGGCATACCTGTGGAAGTGTTTAGTCGAAGAGGGTGAGTGCGATGTGGGACATTATGCATACGATAGAAGCAAATCAAACTGACAGAGTTGAGAGATGGTGTGATTGTACCTATATATTTACAAGGAGGAAGAAGATCCAAGAATGTTGTAATTACAGATAAGTTGATGTCACTTACAATGAAGGTTTTAGAAAGGATTAAAGAAATAAAGCTTGGGGGAGAAAGAACTATAGGAGAGGGACAGTTTGTGATATTTGCATTGAGGTGATGGCAAAAATAGGGAGTAGCCTAGGGAAGGCTAATGATAGGGTGCCATGGCAGGAGGTTTGGAGGTGTTTGGGGAAGAGGGTGCCAGAGAAGTATGTAAGAAGTGTTAAGGGTATGCGTATACAGGGTGTCTCAGAAAGAATTACACCCTAACTATAGGCGACCATAACTTCAAAAGTAAGTATCACATTTAAGAAATTAAAAAGAATCTTAAATTACAATTGCT
Organism: Ophioderma brevispina; assembly: GCA_023653785.1. Classification (NCBI taxonomy): domain Eukaryota; kingdom Metazoa; phylum Echinodermata; class Ophiuroidea; order Amphilepidida; family Ophiodermatidae; genus Ophioderma; species Ophioderma brevispina. The sequence goes on along the minus strand of JAMKCH010040930.1, from coordinate 9,581 downwards.
TTTTAACATTTTAATGTAACATCACTCGATTCGGTTCAGTAGTTTGAAGAAATAAGCGATTATGTAACACATGTCAATGGACACTTCCTTCCAAGTTTCCTCACAATAATGCAGATTTGATGTTAACTATCGCTGATTACTCATGTTATCTGTTCAAGCTATCTTCTTTTCATTCCCAAATAACCGGCCTTGTTTAATATTTTGTGAGTTCAATGCCATTTTGTTCGTTTTATTATAGTAATAAACAATTACCGTGACAATTACAACAAAAATCCGACAAGAAAACAAAACAGGGTAAATAACAAGAATGATCATCTTTATTAGAAAACAACACCAATAAAATATTTAGAAAATGTGAAATATGTTAGTTGAACTAGGGGGTGGCACTGCATAGAATGGAATTTGAGAAGTTTAATCAATACTTTAACAGGTATATAAACTGAACAATAAGATTATTCACAGTAGTTTTTATTCAAATTAGACATCTTTTTCCAATAAGATGGTGGATTCTACATTCAAATAATAAATGCATGATTTGAGTACAAATTCAAAATTCCCGCGTTTTAATCTATATTCGTGTTATATGAAGTACTGGCACGAGGCAAGATGGTAGGTCAACATTTGTCGCCCATACAAAGGGCGTTTGTGGTTTTCAGATATGCCAAAACTGGTCATAACATTACCCTGGTCAGGCATGAATTTAGATTAAGATTCCACAGAAATCCTCCTTGCAAGAAGACAATCTTAAACAATGTTAAGAAGTACAGTGAAATGGGTACAAGTCACAATTTGAACAAGAGTCGCTGTGGAAGGCGGAGAACCGCCCGAAATTTACAGAACATTGCAGCCATCAGACGGAGTTTTCGTCTAAATCCAAGACAAAATTGCAGACGTAACAATGTACCACACATCCACAGATCAAGCTTTAATTAAATGAAAAAGGAATTTGCCTGGAATGGGCGAAAGCCATGTTATTTTTTCACATTAATGTGTTAAACCAAAAGACTGAAGATGTCGCTGACATTCTCTTTTTCTTCTTCAATTTTAAGTGAAAAGAACGATGTACTTCTTTGTATGTATGTGCAATATGTATTTTGAACCCCTGGTGCACACTATCATTATTATCTATTATTTTTATTACAAGAAAAAAAAACAGAAAAGACAATGACAGAAGTATTGATTCTTTCTTCCTGTTCTTCTGAATCACTTTATTCCAGAAAACTCGAGGAAGTCCATTGACATGTGTTACCTCCATCGCTTATTTCTTCAAAACACTGAACCTGAATCGATGCTGTTACAGTTAAATATTGAAAATAATTGTGGTTTACGAATTCTTTTTAAATTTATAAATTGATCTGTAACTTTGAAGTTTATGGTCACCACTAGTTTAGGGTTCTTCTGAGACCAAAACCCTGTAGTTGGGCAGAGTACGGAGTAAGTGTCGATTTCTACCAGGGAAGAATTCACTTAGGTGTCATTGTCTGTATCATGAGCTTCCTTTTCATCAGCACCTTTTATTTGTTTTAATTTGATCACGGATGTGTTGGCGCATTGGTAAAATATGCACATCTACAATGTATATTTTCCTGCTGATGGTATATTGCTGCATACCAGAAGTGATGAGGCTAGTTAGGAAGTTGTGAAATAATGTAGAAGGGCTATACAATACAGAGAACTTGAAATTTTCTAGAAAAAAGTATTCGAAAGCCTTAAGTTCAACAAAGATAAAATCTCATGAACACTATCCACGATAAAGAATACAATGGTGGATTTAAATACCTAGGATCGACGTTTAGCGAATAATATTTCTCAAGAGCAAGTATCCCTAAGTATTGAACCTTGAAATATAAAAACAAATAATGGCAGTTCTGATGCTTTCCGCTAGGAAGGCGAAAGGACACATTTCGGACCCAACACCTATAGATGATATCTTTTTTTTCGCTCTCCTATCACCTGCCTTGAATAGCTCAGTTGGTAAGAGCGTCGTGCTAGTAATCCGAAGGTCGTCGATTCGCAAACCGGCCAAGCGAACATTGGTTTTTTTTTCGACCCAACGTGCTCTGGTCATCTCCAGGGAAAGATAATAATATACACAGTTTGAACCGTTTTGGGCCATATTTTAACACCCAAAAAGTCCTCATATTTATTAGTGGGCAAATGATAACTACTCTTGTGGGCAGCAGTACAGATACTTCGTATGAACATTTTACAAGTATGTTATCGCTTCTTATTATATGGCAAAAATACATGTCGAACTATAGGCTCAATTAATGAATCGGTCTCCCCACTTATATGTCTACCAAGTTAAACGTCGTAAATCATAATAAATTAACCCGTGGTAAGCTTCTCCTCGTCTCTCTCCCCCTTGCTCTAGCACCTTCCTTTTACCTACATTTCACACAATACAACATAAACGCAATCGTTCTTATTTAGGCGTACCCTGTAATCGGGGACCAGAATATGGCCTGAAACCTTGATGCTATTCTATATGAAAATTTGATGTTGATGAGTTTTAACCTTCATGATGACCGAAGGTATTGAAAGCCATGGATCTCAATTTTTCAAAACTTACTTTGAATACAATAACTCTTCTGCTGTGGACAGCACTTACGAAACAGATCTTTCTTTAACGATTGAAAAGGCTCAATTCTTTACATTGCACAATTTGATCTTTCTATTCAACTCGACCGAGCGTAAAAACCCCAACGTGCTCCGTTCAATGATTCAATGCATGGAAATAATCTCGCAGGCAAAGAACGGGATCGCAATTTCAAAATCTCTCTGGATAGTCGATTTAAGAGGACCAATTTAATAAAGCGTCATATTAAAATCTTGTGGCATATAGTAGAATTTTTTAATGCTACCCAGTATTTTTCAGGTTTTGTGCAGGTTTGCAAGTGTCTTGACAAAAACTAGGTTTTAAGAATAGAATCGACTGTATTCATGTCATTGTAAAAATCTACCAAGATAGACATTCTCCCAAATCGATATGTTGAACTGAATGTGCAATTTCACATAATATTCACCTGAAAACGTGTTTTGAACGAGACCCAAACGAGGAAACTCATAACATTTAATAGATAGACGTAATCACCGCGTCACCACTCATAAACGTGATTTTTATCTTATTTTAGAATATGGCATATTAAAAACCAATCAAGATTAAATCACACTGGTAACGACGGGATAGAGAGTATAACTAACTTGAGAGATCATTAAATGAGATCTCACGCTCTCTAGTGAAATCAAAACCCAAACTAATCAATCTGTCTAATGCTGTCTAAGCTATCATTTTCCCAGTACTAACAACTCGACATTTGGGTTACAGGTTTATAGGAGAGATTTTGTTAAAACATTTTTTATTTGCTTTTTTTTTTTAATTTTATATTGTTGTTGTTAACCCTCGTCTACCGAAGGGGGAGGGGGTTCCCCTTCAGGTTTTTCCCCGGCTTGCTAAAACCCCATTTTTTGTGCCAAATTATTTAATGTAATTGTTAATCCCGCTCCTTTTCAGGAGGGTGACAAGCACCCCCTTCAGAAGAAAAGTACCAACATGCCTAGCACAGCACAGAAACATCACAGGCACTTGATTTTGGTACCAACTTATAGCTATGGTCCTCCTCTTTCCATTGATATCAAAATGAGTACCAATATACCTAGCATTACGTCACAATGACGTCATAAAATTCGCTTTTTAGCAAAATTGCAAATTTCCATAGACAAACATAGGGGAACATTTAATTTTTCGCCAAAAACGTTAGGAATTATCCCGATTTTCACGTGTTTTTGGGTTACTTGATGGAAAATAACTAGTTTTTAAATAGAGCAGTTTAGTGGCTATAATAAATGTTTTTTGGGTCCTAAAATTGCGAAATAAACATCAATTTGTTCTACCCTGTATTCATTTCAGAATTTTCTCAACATATATGTCCTAGTCGTCATATGGGGATTGGGGGTACTTATTTTATTAACCAATGGAAAGAAGAAACTCTAAGCTATCCTGATCCTGTAATACCAAATTTTATTGAATCGGATGTTCAGTAAGGGAAATCACAAGGGTGTGTAATTTCCACCCCCCCCCCCTCCTCTGGGAGTTTTGTTACAAACAATGATGCTCCTGTAGACGAGGGTTTAACTGAAAATGTCCATATTTAAAAAAAATCAAAAATGACAACCAGTACCATGTTATAAGTCTAAGCTCACGAACTTTCCTCTTAATTTTAAAGCAGAATTTACAGAACGTTGAACGTTAAGGGTAGACGTTTCATTCAATCTCAACGATGCAATGGTATTGCCATTTACTTCGTCAAGCCTACTGCACAACTTCATACAGCGCAGGACGGAATCAATTGTATACCTCATATGCATCCTTTGGATATGAAACCTATAATTAAACATTTAACCAAATATTATCTATGGGACGTTAATCTATGTGTCATTGTGAACGGATCAAGATTGTCAATCAATCGTTTCATACAAATGATTTCTTCTTTCGTGTCCTCCGCCCGGTGACTGTTGGTCCCCGACTATATCCATGTGCATGGGGGACATTTTTGAAGTCGATCCTGATTACTACTTGGTCGTTTACCACATATTTTTTAATGTGATGTTGACTCGATACTTTTTAATAACCGGGGGTCTTAAATTCGTTAGATTTTCCACCGCATATCATTTTGACGTCATGTGACGTCATATATACTTTATGTTGAAACCAATGTATCAAAGGGTGGTAATCACCCCCCCCCCCCCTTTGGGGTGTGTTTGTTACAGAAAATGGCGCAGTAGACCGAGGGTTAAGATCGGTGTCCAATCTCCAAGGTACTTTTGATAAAGGCATGACTAATGACTACACCCTTTTCTGCACGTACTCTAGATCAAGTATTCGGGAAGGACAGTAAATTATAATGTTAGTTTTCTCTTTTAATTGTTGAAACATATAAAGCACAATGCATATCATTTAAGTCTATTTTGGGGGGATTTTTGTCGTAGCGCTACAAAGGTCCATTTCTCCAGTAGTAATAAACTATCTAGGCGATAAACAGAATCTATTGGACACTCCAGGCATCCTGCCATCTTTCGCTCTTTAAAGTGCGCGCAAACCTTAAAAAATGTGGATCATAAAACCCTGAATACAGTTTAAGTGGACGGTTTCGTCGGGGCAACGACCGCCCTTTTTCTGCCCTGCATAGGCAATGGAATGAATGCGTGTACCTGCCATCACTTCTGTATAGTAACGAATATCAAGGCTAGTACTAGTGCACTCTGAAAATATATTTACTCAATGTTGATCGAAAAAGAAATAACCTTTTTGGAAAAATATCAAAGTTTATTCAAACAATAGCATTGCTATCGAAATTACTCAGCTTGAATGAGGTTTACTCAACCTTTGGACTAATAGTGCGTCTTAACGGAAAGGTTTACCGTATTTAACTTTACTGTTTAATTAACTGCTAATATTTTGAGTGTAACGCCCTCTCGCTACAAATCATCTTTTCTTTCTCGCCTTTTCCTCTCTTCTCTATCTTTTATTTTTTTTCCCTTACTGTTCACTTCCTTTTCCCCAAATGTCCCTACCAGGCTATCACTCGTTTCCTCCTCTCCTCCTCCTCTTCTTGTTTTCTCTGCCTTTCTTTATTGATATCTGTTCGATTCGCCTCCTCTACTTCATTCTGTCTCACCTTTTTTTCATTACCCAATGTATTTAAAAAACCATATCAATAAACACAAGTTAGAACAAAAACACAGCCAACAAAAACATAATACAAAAATATATAAGACTCTCTCTCCTTGAAACGCACTGTGAAATCTCGCTGCGGCTGGCTCCTCTAACTTTCGACGGTGTACATTACGTATTATTCAATATTAAACTGAGATATTTGTTTTTGGCTGAAATAAATAATAAAATCATTAACTAAATAATAAAACTGATAAAAAAAACTTACTGTTAATAGACCATTTAAACATCCTAGTCACTTCGTTTTGTTGCCTCGAATCCATTCCTGCGAATGTTATGGCCCATCGTATTAAAACTCTAACGATATAAACAATTGCCCAGTTGGTAACAGTCAGTCCGACCTATTTCAAGATATCAGGCCTAACATGTTTACAAACAGGGCTGCTGTTACTGGTCTATTTGTACAGCGTATCTATATTAAAACAGATTCTTCAGGCTAACATTTGGAGTGGCCATGCTCCTCATGACTATCTTTTATTCACACATCAAAACAAAACAAAACCAGACCAAACTTCTAAATCCTTGAATAGTCTTTAACACTTAAGTGTAAGGTTTTATGCACTCCCATCGGTGTATAAGGGGCGTTATACCTATTCAAAATGCTTTTCTTATGACGATCCACATCTCCGCCCGAACGAAAATAAAATAAACACTTTTTCCAAAGGACAATCTCCATACAATTTAACAGTGCAGAAGAAAATTTACGAAGGTTACTCGAGTACGATTTAGGGGCCAAAACAAGTCTTGCATATCCCCACCAAAATGCTTAGTTTTGATAAATATTACATAACACGCCATGGTCGACTTTTTTCCACCAAAATATGCGAAACTGGTATTGAAATACACAAAAATGTTGGTCAAAAAATAGTTTTAGCGTTAAAACAAAATCTTTGGTACACGGTACCCCCTATACACCTAAGTATTACTAAACAATTCGACTAAATTGGCTGTGTAATACTTCCACTGTTGCTCTTCCTGCGATTGGATGGGTTTTCGTGTTTGTTTAATTAGTTTAAATTTATGAAACTCTTCGTAGACGCTGTTTCTGAACAACATGCAAAAAATGTTACTCACATTTTGTTCCAAATACAATCAAAAAAAAAACTTAACTAACAAAACTAGCTTCCTATGGTAAATGCGTATAACGACTAGCATTTCAACTGACCAGAATCAATAAAATATAGGAGTAAAACTAATATTAGTTGATTGTATTTGTTTACTAGACTACTTTCAAGAAAAAAAAAAAAACGACATATTCAATGGAACCTTGACGATGCGGTCTAAAGTCAATCGTGGGTTAGATTGCTCCCATTAACAAGGTTAACACATGTCCCACTTCACTTATACTTGATGACATTTCTGACAACCTCCCGCGTTCTCCTATCTCTCGAATCCAAAGCTGTGCGCGTGAAATGAAATATTCATTTCAAGATTAGCTACAGACTCGACAAAATAGATAGCGTCTGCAACCATTAAATAAAACTCCCAGCCCAGTTTATATGGCTTTCCCCCCATTTGTCTTTTAAAATTATACTTTATAAACATAATATGACAATGCATTTTGCATAAGTGTGCCCAATTGCAATTAAACCGGCATGCAATAAATATTCGATATAAACAAACCAACGTCCGTATCGATATCATAACAGCATTTATGCCCCCCGGACGTGTCCACAACTTTTGTTTTAACTTTTTAGAGCGAAAACAGACTATTCTACTTCATGGTTATCATGGTAGGAGTTTAAAAGATACATACACCGCATACTTCATGGGTATATGAAAAAGACAGGGAAGAATCGGAGTAGATTGTCTGTGTCGAGATCCTCTCAGCCGTGGTGGACCAATATGCTTCGTGTTTAGGCTACCTAGCATTGCATAACAACTAGGCAAAGAAAGAATATCATCTTCAAATAGTAGCAATTATTTATTTTTCATTTACATCATTACTATACTATAGAAATTAGCCATACGGCATTACTCTCAGAAAAAAAATACTGCAAGTTAAAACTTGCGAGATCCCCCTGGTTGGATGGTTAGCACACGTTTTGTGGGGAATAAGAGCTAAAAAGTCGGAAATGTGCAAAGCATGAGCTTTGACCTTTTGCCTACAGGCCTGTCTGTCACAGCGCAAGTAGCAGTAGATCCTGTGGTGCAAGTGCCATCCAGATCGGGTCAGGGGTCTGATGGTTACAGGTGGAGACAGACTGGCGGACGGTCAACAGATTTCGCTATGACAAAACCATGTCATTTCGGCCAGGGAGGATAACAAGTAAATTGCAAAGAAAAAACAAAAAAACTCTTCGGGTGTATTATAATGGTGACGGGCGTTAAACCGAAATACGAAAAACGTTTCCAAGAAAGTCGCATTTGAGAAAATGGCCATATTTGCAGAGTCAGTTTGTATCAACATCCAATTTTGACATTATTCAATTCGATTGGAAAACAACACTTGGAAATCTGCATTATTTGAATTTGTACAATGACGGTTGATAAACTAGATAGAATTCAATGATCCGACAGTATGAAACGCAATGAATATCAAATATTTGCCGATTTGTTGTTCACATAGTGAACGGAAGTTTTAAGGTCGGTTATACCTTCCTACGAATATTTGGGAAAACCTCCAGGGGTCCGTTCCCCAAACTCAATCGTAAATCTATGGGCAACTATGTCATGCCTGAGTGGACCAATTCATCAAAGTACTCAGTGTAAACTGGTTTGAAACGTCTATTATGTAGGACATACGCCATGATTTATACACGTAGTAGGCTAACTCATACTGTGGGGAACGGGCCCCAGGGCGAACGGCCTGCCCGCTCTGAGGGAAAATTTCCAAAACTGGGGGGGGGGAATTTTCCCTCTCAGGGGGCTCAGGGGGTCAAAAGGCCGATTTTCCCGTTCAGAGGGCTAAAAATCGGCTGCTTAAGCATGATTTTTGCAAATTTTTTTCCCGGCCCAAGTCCGTCGGGGGGGGGGGCACCTGCCCCCCCCCTGCCCCCCCCTCCCCCGCCTTTACGCCACTGCCAGGTGTATTATGTGATGATGTGCTTAGAGATTTTTTTGCAGGTAAGAGGGCCTAGGTAGAAGACAGCCTAACGAACCTCTTATTATAGAATATGAAAAATCACCACCTCGAGACTCAGTCTATTCAAATACCAACATCAACAGATTACGAACATAACATCGCATGTTGCTTAATAACAATAAACTCCTTAAAATCTAAAGCTATTAACTAAAATATTAAAATAATAAGTTTTTGTAGTCAATTTCATGGACAAGTCTACCTTTGTCCGGACAAAGATAAACAGTTGTGAACCGTCATGAAATTGATTGGGAAGGTTCATTTTTTATAAAGACTTTAGTTTAAGATTGTATTTTATTGTTTTAGATTTTAAGGTGTTAATAATAATGATAGTTAAGTGTATGGATTAAGTGGGGGTCCATGTGAACCAAGGATTCATTTTTCGCGCGCCATGTTAAATCATTTTGGCGAAGATTTGATGTAATTGTTATCCAACGGCAAAGTGGATTCAGAGGGCGAGTCCACTTTGACCCTCCCTTATACAGTGTGAGTCAAAAAGAATAGGAACGTTAATATGTGTTTGCTTTATTTGATACATAAAACTTTTTTGTATTACGGATTGAAAGGTAGCACAGGCTATTTATCGTGGGCTTGTCCAATCAGCGAAGTCATCGTCCTGAAGACGCGGCTGATCAGGTTTAAAAAATGACCTTTTTGCAATGGACTAATCTGTGTTTGCCTTTAAGGAATATTAGCGATGAATACAGGATAAGCGATTCCATTCTTTACCTGTACACTATGATGCGCTTAGACTTTGTCGAAGAC
>JAMKCH010040929.1:0-13046 GCA_023653785.1 Ophioderma brevispina | reverse complement strand
TGTACGACTTGGAGCATTTGTTTTTACAAGAAATCTAAGATGCGTAATAAAACAACCAATATCAGTGGGTGTGAATAACAACTAAGGATGGGATCAACAACATAATATGGGTATATTATCAGTGCTATACAAAGCCATACAAGAAAATGGTATTCAGAGCTATAGGGCTATATATGTCAGGAAATAATACAGTTAGGCCCTACATGTAGGTGTAAAACACCTTTAAGCTCATAGGTCACACAAAGACTCCATTTGGAAAAAAATGAACTGAACCCACAGAATTTGCAATTTGTTACCAAAAAAATATTATATGAGAAAAATTTGAACTCTCTCTCACCCAAAGACACATTTATGGAGTCCTTTGTCACCTAATGCCCCTGGGTTTGGAAGACAGCCTTGCACCCATATCCATTTTATATGTGAAAGTATGTTGGTGATAGCCCTTCCTATTTGAATGGAGACAAAATATATGTTATGATGATGTATACATTGCAGATTGTCATGCAAGATTAAAACAAATGAATGTATTAACGTCAAAATGTTATTTTAGAAATGCCACCCTGTTAGAGGGAAATGGGACCGTTAAGGGGAACACCAAACAAAACCATATACGCCATGGAACAACGGGTCATTCAAATACCAAATACCAGTACATCTAGCCTATGCATTAAATAACAGTTATTCATCAAGTTACAAGTAATAGTGATCAAATTTAAAAGAACCAAGGGACCAAGACAACCACTCAGATGGGGACATGCGATTTTTTTTAAAAGATTTGCCCACCAGTGCAGAAGGAAAAAAAAATGCTCCTCCATTGAGTAAAAAAAAATAACCTTATGCGTCCAACTCGAACAAAGAGTTATAAAAAATTGAAATAAAAACATTTGCAGCAAAATCAGACTAAGAAAATAAGAAAGTAATAATAGCATAATAAACCTTAAATGTAATTGAGGGGAAAATTCATTTATTTATGATTTTCTAATGAGTTGCATTATTAAATTATTTGCATTATATTTTAAAATAATTGACAAGTTAATATGCATACCCTTTGTTTATTCATTTGCAGAATAAAGTGCATAATTAGGCATATTTAAAAAATATGTTGGGGGAATTGTGAAGTTTGCTCAAATGTAAATTCTATGCATAACAAGAAAGTTGCATTTAAGCATGTGGTAATAATAATGTAATAATAATAATAAAAAATAACAGGTTTCATGGCTGAATATTTTAAGCTTTGAGTGCATTGGCGTTTACATTCAATGCATGTGCACTCAGCGTGGGACTATTGAATAATGGACACCAAGTATTTGAGTCTGGTTACATGAGGGAGAGTCTAAAAATAAACATTACTAAGCAATACTTTTACAAAAAAAAATCTAATATGTTTTCAAATCCATTGCAGTATTATAATAAAAAAAACCCACATCTGCCTATAAAATTAAATAAGCAAATTCATCACTTGCAAACGTTCTGAATGCATCACATTCGCTCATAGCATACGCATGTGCGATGTAAATACAATGAATGATATGAAGTCCAATCATATTTCTTCTCCAATAATAAGCGTTTATGAATGGTTAATTTGTAAAATAACCTGTTAGACCCCAAACGCCATGGCCACGATATGTAGTAGGTCATATTTATTCAATTTAAATTTTATTGATAAAATTTTTAAAAGCATGATTTGATTGTGTATTAAATTTTCCATTACATAATTCACTATATATGTTAACACATCAAATATACGACTACTGTATAGTAATTAACGGCTGTGATTCATGACAACACTATTCATGACAGTACTAAACCCACCTGATGATAGGGAAGTCATAACGAATGAAATGATAATATTCTTGGTTGATTATTATTTTTAGGGAGTTTCCCAGACTGCCTTGTGTGCAATGACCCATTGAATCATGAATCATGTTACCAAGACCAATAGCCTCTTCTTCTGCCTTAACCTTGACAGTGAAAGCAGAATTATGTTGGCCTCGTTGAAGTGTGGTAGCGGTTTGTATGGTAGGAGCTTGTATTTTGGTGTATTATACCATACGACTATTTACCTAGTTAACAGAGAGAGCAGTGAAATCTGGAAGGAAGGGGGACACTTCTGTTGTGTTGGTTTCTGGATGTTAAGTGGTAAATAAAAGTAGTGAGATTATTTGTTCTGAAGAAATCTGATTAGTTTATTGGTATATCGTAATCATTCAGCTATATAACGGGTTTTGGGATTGGTCCTGCAAATATTATGCCCTTGTTTAGCTTGTGAAAAAAATGACAAACAAAAACCAAAACAAAACCACTGGCCTTGGTCCTCCAGAAGAGACTGGTTTAAATTTTGTTTTGGTGTTAAATTAGCATTGATTCCCTGTGTTCATTATACATTTAATATTAACCATGTCAGCATTTTGATAGTTGTAGAAAAATTTTTGTGTATGTCCATTTCTACTGCCTATATAGTTTGAGAGGAATTTAAAATCTCAAATACTTTTTTATGTTTACTCTTTTATAAATTCCAAAAGCTATATTTTGGTTCTCAAACTCGGAGAGGGGGTTGAAGGAGAAAAATTTTTATCATGTTCTCCTTAGTTTTCTGGATTTTTGCCCAATCCCAAATTTTGGAAAATATATATTAAGAGCTACAAGGTGGGATAATAGTGGCTTGATATATTAACATATTCAGTATCATGTGAGATGAAACTGAAAATCTTAAATGAAGTAAAATTGTGCCCCCTCCCAACGTCCCCTCCCAAGTCAGAGTGTTTAAAATAAATATGCAGCTATTATTGACGCAAGTGTAATCGTGCTTAGCAACTATGATGGAGGGGGACGGTAAACGAAATCTACACAGTTTGGTCGAGACAAATTTATTAACAAGATTTTTGCCCACCCAAATTTAAACATGATATAAAAAAAAAAGTTCATCATCTACATATTTTTTATAGTGAAGAAATTTGACACAATGGCATATTCAACATTGCTACAAATATTGCCATGTAAAGAGATACTGTAGGGTCGGTTTGATTCATAACCGCCATCACAAATGTGATTAAAAATATCCACTTTTTTTTGCTGTGTGTGCCAAAGGTGGACTTCATTGAAAAAATCTGGACCTCAAATAGGACAAATGGAATTAGGTTTTCTTCACACTTCATATCGCTTTTCATTCCAAAAATGTAATGCCATCTGTAATCGGGAGTTGTAGATTAGTTCACATTTGAAATCAGTTGTAAACTGACATGTGGAAGAGTGATTCTAAATAAAAACAATTTCAGTGGTCAAACATACATTCTCAAATTGACTTTTTTTTATTGAACCACCAATAAATAAGAGTCAAAATTCAGTGATTCATTACAGAAAGGAATTTACTGTGTTGTTCAGATTGTATTGTATATCACATAGCCGACTATATGCCTAGGCTTCCATTTGGATAATTTGCAGTTTCAGACAAGTTGAGACAAATTGGGCGTGTACTCCTCTTTAAAAAAATGAATGTAAATGTAGCTCAGACTTGTGGGTTTGTTTTTTTATTTGACATAAACTGTTAAATAAAGATATACTCATTTTATTTCCCTCATTTAATTTTAAGAGTTTTGTTTCTGTAATTGTGTTTCCGAATATCGCCTGAAAAATAAAATGTTGCTGCCCACACTATCAGGCAGTATGGAAGCAATAGCAACTGCATGTTCTAGATTCAGGGACAGCTCCCACAACATGTTCGAGCAAAGGCTATCATGTGGTGGCGTGGGACCTACTTGGCAACTGCATGGTCAAAAAAGAATCCAGATTATAATAATACTAAAACAATAAAAAAAAAAATGTAAATAAAAAATTCAAGTAAAAAAACATCATTCAAACAATAATTCAAATAAAAAAATTGCAGAAAAATTCAAATTAAAAAGTAAATAAAACATTTTAAAAAATCAAAACAAAACAATAAACAGGGTTGTGATTCTTCAGGATTTTTCCTGATTTCAGGATTTTTTATATTCAAAAATTCCGAAACTTTATTTAATTTCAGCCCGATTCTAAGCATTTTAGGTAAATTTTATGCTGTTTTTCAGGATTTTTTACCCAATTCAGGATTTGTCCACAAAACTCAATCACACCCCTGAATAAATTTGACAGTTATTTAAAATATTCCAAATTAAAAAAACAATTTTCAAATTAAAATTTAAAAAAATCCAGTAAATAAATAAATAAAAACTAAAACAAGATGTGGAGAAAAGTTCAATCTTTAGTACAGTTTAGTTGTGGATTAATTGATCTATTTTTTAAATTACTAAGGTCCATATGCACAAAACGTTAGGCCAGGTTTAAAGTTAGACCTGGTTTAAGTCAAAATTAGTTTTGCCTCAAATTGATAGTTATTCACACTTTCTTTGTAAAGTAACTAGCAAATTTGAAAGATTTAAATGCAAATTTCAAAATAAACACAAAATACCTGGCATCAGTGAAAAGGAAAATGTCTTTTCTGGTGGGACAAAATTCAATTTAGACCGGGTTTAAAGTTGGACCTGGTCTAAAGTTCTCTTTTGTGCATATGGACCTAAGGTCCTTATGCACAAAAGCGTTTGACCTGGTGTAAAGTTAGACCTGGTCTAAGTGTAATTTAGTCGCACCAGAAAAATTATTTTCCTTTGAAATGACATTGCATTTATTTGAAATTTGCATTTTAATCTTTAAAATTTGCTAATTTTTGAAGAAAATATACTGTCAATTTTTTGGGAGAAGATTAATTGTGACTTAGACGCGGTCTAACTTTACCCTGGTTTACCTCTTTGTGCATACATATCTAATGGGTTTAACATTATAAACACTTATCTCGTTATTCACAAAAGCGGGTTAACTTTAACCCAGGGTTAAACAGGGTTTAACCCACGATCATGGGTTAAATTCATGTTATCCTCTATGGGATATTTAACCCAGGGTTAAAATTAACACTGGATTAAAGTTAACCCACTTTTGTGAATACCGGCCATTAGGGATGATGAAAAAAACTGTTTTATCTGTAAATTCACTTTCCAGTAATACCATATACCTGACCGTTAGGCCAGAATGTGTGAATTAAAAAAAAAAAAAATCTTTGTCATATAGTACAAGGTAAACTTAAATGGTAACCTTTCATTCTAGGGTCTGATAAACTGATTTGTATTGCATACCATTGTGAATGCAACCAAAATATGTACGTACAGGTGTGCACGTTCTTTAAAATGGCAGGTCCACCTAAGCCAGTACAATCAACTGAACCAATGTTAATATGTAAGCATTTAGGATGGATTTGCCAAACATCTCTGTAGAACCATTGGAAATGAGTTTCATATGTACTTTCTTTAATTCTACAGGAAACAATTTCTTTTTATTTGTAGCCTTACACTAACAAATACCCTAACCATAAGGTAAAAAAAAGTTACATGTAGCTTTGAAGAGGGGTACATAGAACTCTTGCTGAATCATTAACCCACCTTGGTACTACCGTAAGCACTCGGGTATAAGCCCACCCCCAAAAAAGGAAGATTTTACTTCAAAATAGGGGTGGGCTTATACCCGGGGAGGAGCTAGAACTTGGGAGCAAATATCAGATACAAAATTGCAATATCATTTCAAGAGCATTATTAGTCAACAGATACCATTTGTTGTAGCAGATATTAAAACATTAAAAACAAAAGTTCAATTTTCACATCACATTTCTCAAAGCAATTCTATACTCTGTCCAGCTCGAAGTACAAAGTAGTGACGCGGGCGTATAACTATACATTATGCTGACTTTCAGCATGCGCGTAGGTAAAGCACAAGCGCACTACAACTGAAAGGCGGCACTGGGTATACGCGCGTGTCGCCACTTCATACTTAAGACAAAGTATAGTAAACAAGCCAACCCAATGCATTGGGCCCTACTTTGATGGCTCTATAGAATAGTTCCAAGTTTTGTAATGTAATTTTGTTTGTGAAATTACTGCCACATTGTTTCATGAATGCTAAAATTACCACCTGGACTTATCCCCAAGTGTATGCTAGATCCTGTGTTTTCTTTAAAAATTGGGGTGGGCTTATACCCGAAGATGGGCTTATACCAGAGTGGTTGCGGTATCACTACTAGCTGATTTTATTGGTTGATGACATAATTAACCAATCAGAGATGGTATAATTAACCAATCAGATGACATAATTAACCAATCAGAGAGAAGGTAAAAAAATTAAAAGGTGCTTATAGATTTTTGTTTTGATTGGAGAACCAATACGATCTTATAGATATAAAGGTCTGTTTTGATTGGAGAACCAATCGGAGATACTGTAAGACCTTTTAGATTAAATAAAAAAGTGTAAGACCTTTTAGATTAAATAAAAAAGTTTGTTGGGGACAATTGCTGTCAGTTTAAATCAAACAACTGCCTTGCATGAATTTGGGTGCAATGAAAATAAAAACTATTTCTTCTTGAGTTTGAGGTTAAAAAGAACCAGAAACTTATTTTTCCACTTTGCTATTTAGTTACAATTGTGCCCCTTAAGCTATTCCCTGTAAGAGTCTATTATGTCAGAATTTCAATTGAACTCACCAGGAATTATAAGACCCATTGATGATTAATAGGACTTGCTATATTGCTATGTTGTTCTCAGGTTTGGGTCGGCTAAAAGATTTCCTTTAAAAGTATTGTTATTTGGGATTAGGTCTGAAAAGGGATTTTAATTTCAATTAAAGGTATTAAAATGTTAAATTTAAAGAAAAAAACAGCTAATATCAATTGAACTTTCAACAGAATCATTTCTTTTCTGAAATTATGAAAGGCTGCATTGAATAATAATAAGACTAAATTTAAATTGTAGGGTCGATGACTGGACGTATTCTTCTACGATACTCGGCATAAATTGACCAGAGTGGATGATTATAATCATGCTTTTCTTCATACTTAATCGAGTAAAAGAAGGCAGTTTTTTATTTATAATAAGTGAATGATTAAAAACCACAAAAGTGATCTGAAATCCCGTATTTCGTGGGGATTTACTCTCTTTCTTGCCCCACGGCAATTTAACAATAGTTGATTGTGCAATGTAATAGGCTTAAGTGTAGCCGTGTTTTTTTTTGTTTTCACTGTATTACCTTTTAAAAAACAATTAGCTGCCCTTGTCAATTAAAATATTAAACATGTTCAGTCAAATTCTGAAGAACAGTTCATCTGCAAAAGTTTTGTTAAATCTCAGCTGAGTGAGTTTTGAAACACTTATTACTTTGCATATCTGAACTCTGTAGTACTACATGACCAACGTAATGTATAGCTATCTGTGGAAGTGATAAAAGGGGATTGAGATAATATTATATGTCCATATTGTCATAAAATAACACCTAAGGTGGAATTTTTTGTAAGAAAAAGGGTGCCATTTATTCGGTGTATAATTTCCATTGCAATCATATAGCCGCGCCATCTTGAACAGTTTAAACACAATTCACAAAAAGGATCGATGTTTGACCAAGTGTAACAATATCAACAATGACAGCATTAGGGATGAAAAAATAGCATACAGGGCCTGCTTGAAGGGTCTGTAAAAAAACACGTTTTGACATAAACAGAATCATTCTTCAAAATTCTACACTACGAAAGGTATCTTTTCTTTAAAGGTGCATTCGTTGATCATAGCCTTTAAATTTTTTGGTTCAATAGATATCCTCATGAAAGGTATTCAAAATTTAGTTGATTAGATGCTGCATTCGATGTAATGAGCGAATTTTCATATCAGCTGGCCCCATGGTCTATGGTTGTAATTTCTCTCCTTTACGGACGAAAATACAAAATGCAAATTCTCTGGAGCAGATCAAATATGCACATAAGATTGGCCACACATACGATACTCTATTCCAACAGTCAGAGATATAAAAATCTCATTTGTTGAGGTAAAGTTGGGGGGGGGAAAGGCTGTGGATCCAGGAAATGATCCTTTAAAGATACTATCAGAGATCACCAAAAGAGTCCACATATTTGAAAGTTGCAGAAGTAAAGAATGATCTTAGATAGTTCTCAAATGTTATTTTTGTGGGCCGCAAGCTTAGGGCAGGACCACTTAGCAATCCGTTTGTGTGTGTGGTCTGTGTGGATGTGTGTGTGGATGGTGTGTACACAAATGTTAAGTTTTTTTTAAATTGACCTCAATTGAAAGTTTAACTTCAAATTGGAAACCCAACTCTGGCATAGTTGCACAAGGGCTCCGTCATAGTTGAGGAGGGGTCAAAGGTCATGGTGAAGTCAACGGTCATGTGAGGTCAAGTGAAAAATGGGCTAAAAATGTTAAAATCATCTTAAAATTTAAAAGGTCACGTGCAGGGTCAAGGTCATGGGGGCGGCCCACAGCTTAATTCTTGAATATTAGCGAGCACGAAAAGCGAGAACCGAGAAATTCAGTTTGCAATGATGACAGAAAGGAAGCAAACAGCAGTTTTCAAAGCTGCATGCCGTCCTAAACGTGTGAAAGCGCAGTAAGCGCAGTGTAATCGCAGCGTTACAAAGTTGACGGGGAGATACACAGGCACAATAGCTCGCAAAAGCTATGACATCACACCTTTATAGTTCAGGCGGACGAAGTATACAAGTACCTTTTGTTATGAATACTCATCGGCAAATGTTTAATTCATGAGTATGACTGTGTGTGTGTGTCCAGTACTGGTCGGCCCATAAGTATGAGCTATTTTGAGGGTTTAGTGCAAGAAGGCCCTTTCTGTAATAGCTGCCATTGTCAGGTGTTTATTATTATTAAGTGTGAGACCTGCCCATTCTAACACTGGCGCTATTGCAGATGGGCCTTTTGCCCTAAACCCTTTGATTTATGAAAACCTGCATTGGCATGCGTAGGGCTTGGTTGACTGAGTAATGATCCCTATATATATCTGTCTGGGCCCTACTAAGAGTTATCAAGTACGGTCATGCAGTGCACGTGCACATCGTTCACTGTTCAGGCTTTCCGGAATTGTGGGGGGAGGGTGGGGGGCGCTAACATTGTGCAGTGGTGTACCCTGACTGCTTTTTCCTCACTTTAATTTGATAGTTCATCAAAGTGCATCTGTTATCCAGATCTGGGATTTCCAAACCAATGTACATTCTAGACATGCACAGAGCATCTCGGTTTTCCTGAAAGCCTAGCAACATGCATTGTACGTAATTCTTCTGACACTAATGGTGACTCTACCCTTGGAAAATTATTAAGGGTCATTGGGTGAACTTCAACTCAACCTTCAAAATTTGTTGAGAGGAGACAAAAAGACTCCTAACAATACAGGCTCTGTGTAAGAGGTCTGAGATTTGATCTGCGTTAACTCTAATCTCTGTTAGAAATTGTGAATAACATTTGGTAAGGATGTCCTATATATTGAAGAAAACTATTGCAAGGCAGGATAGGCCTGGCAGGAAATCTGTGGTTTTGCCACATGACCCATTATTGAGGTTTCCTGAAATATCAAAGGGACTTACTTGCACCATGTTAATAATATCCAGTTGTGATAAAATTTCCTTGACAATTTCTATTTGGACAAGTATTTGATTAGTGCGACAAGCAGAAACTCCACCACTGCCAATGTTTTACTTGTTTCATTGAGGTGCGAGGAGGGGTGGTAAACAGACACTGAAAGCTGTACTTATGCTACCAATTGGTGCTATGAAATTTACTTCATACTGAGACATGATTACCCGTGGGAGGATGGATATAGTGCAGGGCTTGGTGATGTACTGGTACATGCCACCCGCCCCCCCCAGTTTGTTCTGATGGACCTCTGTTCACTAAGAGAAAATTTGAAGAGGTGAATATTCCCATTTGAATTAATGAGATATTGTGATGGTACCAACATTATAGTAACGTAGTCTGGTTAAATTTACAATGCTGCTGAGTGGGTGGCAGGTCAAGTGGAGGTCATAATAATGGGCTGGTGGCGTGGCACCCCCATCTTCTGGACAGACTTCTGTCACTTATATTCTGAAGATAAAGTTGGAAAGATGTGAATTTTCCATTAAATTAATGAGAGTTGTGATGGTAAAACAATTATGAACAGGTGATTGGGTAAATCTTCCAATGCTGCTGATGTGTGCAAGTAAATGGGTGGGGGGGGGGGCTCATAAAAAAAATGGGTTGGTTGGGGGGGGTCCTTGGCTATGGGATCTATTTTATTTTTGAAACACTTGCCATCATGTGTCAGTAATATGGAAAGGATTGAGCCATTATGTTCTGCCTGATAAAGGAAAAAACAAGGAAAAAGTACTAAGAATAACTTAGACAAATAAATATACGCTATTAAAATTTAATTATTGAACCAACATATCGAGGGGTTTCAAGGAAAAAACGTATTACACAACCATAAAAATGAATAAAACTTTTGTTGACCATGCCGCTATTTAAATTTCGCGCTAGTGAATCTGGGATGATGTTATTACTTGTTTATTTTTTTTTGCGGGGATACCGAAGGCCACCAGTAGGGTCTTTACATCCTCTACAGTGACGCTTTAATAATGGGGTATATTACTATGAATGTGTGTGAAGCAAACGTTGTCCTGGCGGCCCGGACGGAAAGTGATCACATAAAACGTTATCAAAATTTTTTATTTGTGCATGCTGCCGAATTTGAAAATAGCAAATGTGTTCAGAATGAGATGTTTTATTCATGTTGTTTTTCTTTGTTATTGTTTAATTATAATTCTGTTGTTCGATGAAACAATGGAATGTGGTCAATAATTATTTTACAGGTATATTTAGTAATATTTATTGTGGCACGGGGGTGTTCTCCTTAATGAATGGGTAATTTACCCTTCCAAATACTCCAGACACGTCCTTGGTTGTGAAAATCTAATTTGCTTCCAGGACTGGTACAAAAAAAATGTCAGGAACCTGTTGCGGTGCGGCTGGGGGAACCACACTTTCAACAGGTAAGATGTTTTTAACGGCAAAAGGGAACATTTTGGCGAGCCAGAAGAAAACAGATAGAAAATTTTCGCAAATTGGACTATGGACCTTCGCCCCGGTGGCTGGTCGAGTACTAGGTTTTTCCTGGAATTGGGACCGCCGCATTCACTTTGGTCTTCGGAAACACTCGCTCTACATTGGTTCAGTGCTTCCGGCGGGGTAGGACTCGGGTCTGGCGTGAATGTGGGTTGGGGGGGGGAGACTTGGAGGGAAACACACAAGACATATTTTTCATGTTAGTGCCAAAAAATTGGAGTGGACCATCACAGTGCATGCTTTCAGTGTATGTTAAAACATTTTTTTGTGCAATTTATGTTCGCGGATTTGAAGTCTATTCGTTGAAAATTAAACCTCCACAAAAAATTACCATGTCACAGTACTATCAGATAACTAATGAGAAAGTGTGAAAGTGCCCAAAGTCATAGGCCCCTATTAAAAAAAGTCTTTGTAGTAATACAAAATACTTTTTGCGGGTTTTGATGTGTGAACAGTTATCAGGCATATGTAAAGGATTTGAATGTTAATTTATTCCAAGTATTTTAAAAGGTTCACAAGAGATTTTATATAAGGTGTCAACTAAAATATGAAAATTCTGAGGTTTTTGCAGCCAATGTAAAGCGTTTTATTAAAATGTTCCCCATGGTGAAGGATAAGCTGAACAATATTTAATAAAAATTTGAAATTTCTATTTCTAAGGAGCATCTAAAATTAGCCTATTATAGCATCAGCCCGACGGTTTGGTAGACGAACGAGATACAGTAATCTGAATAACACGGGAATTCAGAGAAAAAGATCACTTTTTGAAAATTGAAAGTCTGCGGGATCCGTTGTTACGTGTAGCCCCAGGAGAGGGTAAGTTACTATGGGGGTCAATGTTTGAAACTGCTCTAAATCTAATATAGATATAGCGCAAATTATTCATTATGTAAGGCAGAGTAAAAAAGGTCAATTGGGTCACACACGTGTGGTGCTTCCTTCCAAGATTTTGGAAATAGGCTAAAGGTCATTTGTTTATTCAAGAAAAGGTCACCGTTGGCAATACCCAGATTTGTTTGTAAAAAATTTTTTTTAAATGTTTATGCTACTGAATCCTGAAAATGTAAAATGCTTTTGCAATTTCGCATCTCCTTGTTGTTATAAGGAAGGGGTACATCATTCCCTGTAGACTCTATGGGGACGGGGACATTATTATACCCCTCCCTATGAAAGGGAACAACCCTATGCAAAAATAAAGGCATAATTTTGAACAGTAGCATTAATATGTTTTTTAATATTTTTTTACAAGAAATCTTGGCATTACAATTGTTGAACCTTTCTTGAAGAAACAATGACCTTTTGCCTATTTTCCCAATTCTTGGAAAGGAAGCACCACACACATTTGACCCAATTGACTTTTTTACTCCTAGTAACCTAATGAATAATTTGAGCTATTATTTCATTAGATTTAGAGCAGTTCAAATATTTGTACCCCCATAGAAACTTGTACCCCTCTCCTGGGCTACCCGCAACAACGGGTCTCCGGCAACTTTCATATTTTCAAAAGTTATATTTTTCTTCCATGATTTTTCCCGAATTCAGCTATTGGTATCTCATTCGTCCTAACAAACCCTCTGGGCTGACGGTCTATATTTTTTATATTGAAATTAAGCAAATGAAAATCAACCTTTTGTTTTCACTTTCAAAGGCTTTCTTGTAACCAAAGACACGTAAGAAATTTATGTGGATCTTATTATTAATCACTACATATTACACAATACTTGGGTGCCACAAAATCTCTCTTGTGCACCTTTAATGGTGGCTTAATTTTTTTCAGCATATTTAGAAATAATTATGAATACCAGAGTGGAGATTTCAGAAAATAATTCCATGAAAACACTTTAACAATTTACGAACGCTATTAGATTCCTTAGGGAAGAATTTACAACATTTTATGACAAATATGATTACTTGTAGTCTTGCCTTAAGCCTTGTTTTATCACGGCATACTAAAATTTTCTCTTTACGGGAAAATGCCACAGTGACATTTTGCTATTTATTTCCCTATTTTATTACTCTTAATTCCAGGAATGTGCTTGAGTTTATAATTTCAAATTTTTTTTCTGGTAGAGCAA
>JAMKCH010040928.1:0-13041 GCA_023653785.1 Ophioderma brevispina | reverse complement strand
TAGTATTATACTGTAGGCATACTACCAAAATAAGTAGGCACGTGGATTTCTAATTTGAGGGCAATAACTTAGCTAACTGATTTTTTAATTACGTATTTATTGGCACTGCACCACCTCATTGTATTGATTTTTCAAAGCTGTCTATTTTAAGATGGCGGGAATCGCCTGGAAGCGGCAAATAATGTTTAGGATCAAAATTCCACCCTTTACTTAATTTCGTTCATGCAGGATGCTGGAAACTTCACACCCCGTCAATTTCACACCCCGTCAATTTC
Organism: Ophioderma brevispina; assembly: GCA_023653785.1. NCBI lineage: Eukaryota > Metazoa > Echinodermata > Ophiuroidea > Amphilepidida > Ophiodermatidae > Ophioderma > Ophioderma brevispina. Next base: position 12,766 of record JAMKCH010040928.1, on the reverse strand, counting down.
CTTCCACTGTAAAATTCACACCAGGCCCGGGACTCGTGTAATCCATACAAAAGTATAAGGATTAAATTCCTTACAATTTGGTAAGTCTTGCGAATATTTGATCAACAACAAAGCGGGACCACAAGTTCATAAAACATGAATAGACTATGAATAGTAAGTTTAAAAATGATTAAAAGAGTAATAAAATTTATATAAGGCTTGGGGGGCTCCTTCTTCTCCCTCCGGGCCTTATGCGATGATCGGACTGTGGATGTAGCAAGTGTAAATTTCTACAAATTTAGTACATTTTGGGTTACTTATTGCAACTGTTGACTCAATAATTTGTTGGATAGTAAGAGGATAGTAAATCAACTACTTCCATTGAATTTTAAAAACTGGAAATTCTTTCGGCTTTCGATGCCAATATCAAGGTTTTTCTTCACATTTACCGGCGGGCGAGGTTATTGTGGTTCACAATTTTGCACCTTGTAATCTGGTATTTTTCACTTCCTACAGAGTCGGCAAACTCCGTACAAATGCAGTTTTATTTCCTACTTTTTTGTCATCTTTTCAATGAGTGTGATTTCTGTGATCCTAGCACCTGAATTTGTTTTTCTGCCTTTCCCCCACCAATCGTATAAAGCGTGAGAATAGTTTGTGTTTCGCGGCCGTATTACGCGGTGCAAATTTTTCACCTTGATTCTGTCTGGTCACTTGCACTTCCTACCAGAGCCGCCAAAATTCTTTATAAAATGCATTTTGATGCCATCCTGTTTCTGGGTAAGCTTGGTGGCTAATAAATGAAACTAAACAGACTTACTGCATCCATTTTTTTTTGGGGGGGGTTGCGGTTCATATCCGAAGGTTCGTGATCCGAAACAAAAATTTCCACGAATTCTAATTCCAGTCATTATTCTGAAGGTTCGTTAAACCTCCATGGTTAATCCAAACATTGGTTTCTTTATTTCAAAGGTTTGTTATTCCAATGTAATATAATGGAAGGTGTGTTATTCCGAAGGTAATTGTTTATCCGACAATGAAATAGGCCAAGGGAAAGCATATAAATAAAAAGCTGTTCTCGAGTATTGGTGTCTGCTCGCGCCCATGCATCTTCCACAATTGTTCGGTTTGCTCCGGTTTGCTAACCTGAAGCTTCACACAGCACAGACAGGTCAATCATTTTTATCGCTCACCCGGTTACAGCTCTTGTGTGATTGACCAGATCCATTTCATGCAGCCGAGCGAGAAAACCTATAATCGATCTATTTCAAAGGTCTCATGACCCTGATTCCTTTAATTATGTATAGCTATAGGAGGATTTTTTAATTCCTTCAGTATTAAAAGGTTTTTGGGGCGTGTCGCCGATTCCATTTGTTTTCTGAGAGTTGTATGCTTTACCCAATCATACAATAGAAATTCGATTTTCTAACGATATCAGATCATCTTTAAGACCTAAATTAAAAAATGTCCCTTTTTGCTCATGACGAATATATTACCATGTAAATGCATTTACTAATTCCAAACCATGACGCAAAATCTGAAGCATTCAACATAAGAATAATGAAACTCATATGGATAGATTATTACTCACTAAGTTCTTCGTTACGGCACTAGGGATATAGAAAATCTGATCGTTTTCATTTATTCGTTGTTTCCAGAAATAATATTTTACTGCTTCGTCCAATCATTTTGGGGGGGTTCTAAGTAAACTTTTTAGATTTTGGTCACTTACAACAAACTGGCAATATTGACTTGCCTAATCTCCTCTCACCCAGCCTCAATGTTCGTGACACTTTATCCGTCTTTGATTGACATCAAAACAAAGTGAAATCGTAGCGTGTCTCAGCTTTATGACGACATCTATTCACTTGATTTTGTTATTATCCTTCACATATCGATTCAAAATAGTACATGTAAATTGGGTTAAAGCATCTTATTCTGTTGAACAAAAAGTTGAGCATTTCAGCTGTATCCGGCTTTTTATTTTTTGTTCTCAACACGTCCCCCTCCAAATGAATTCTTACCATGCCAATTCGTTACTGACAGGAATAAAAATCAGACCTATACTGCTGGTCATTAATTGGACTTAGAATAAAACTTATTCATCCCAACCCAATAAACTAAAATCGATGGAACACCCATGATCGGTTAATTGATTTGTCCGTGTCTTACAACGGGCCTGAGCATCTTTGGTATTTCCGCGTTTTATTTATACCCTACATGCACGGCGGTGACAGTGTATTGCATGGCTCATGTATCGGACAAAATGGAACTACTTCACCGTTGCAAACCATTATGACGCGCCGATGTTGACCAGTCTGCCTGTATTCCCGTTAACTGTTTAATTTTTATTCAGATCTTTATTTTATATATATGTATGTTTGTACAGGCCTCATAAACTATAAGCCCAAGGGTTGCCCATTACTGGACCTAGCATATCATGTCGCTCATCTATTTCACTTAAAAACAGTTTTCAATTGTTTATTTTTTTTTTTTTTTTTTTTTTAATGGTGCTTGTTCTGTTTTTGATGGGTTCTTCTTTCTTTCTTTTACAAGACTGCCGTCAGCCGTCTTGTTCGGTTTTTGACCCATGGTTTTCTTTCTCCTTGTTTCTTCTGGCAACACTTCAACTGCGTCTAGTTTCATCATCATTTGACGTATTTTGACTATACTTATCAATGACCGCTGACCGTCCATTTTATGTTCATAATGCCTTGACCCCTGTCTGACCTTGACCTGGCCATCAGGCTTCAATATGTAATTAATTGTCAAAATTATCTTCTTCTACAGGATTACGCCGATAGCAACCAAACTGATTCACAGGAACCAACTGACCCTTGCTTCATATAGGGTTGTCAGGGATAAGGAGTCAAGGTCATTAAGGGGGTCCAGTTCCGGTTGAAAGCCAAAAAATTGTGAAAACTATTCAAAAAAATTGCTGTCCTACAATTACGTAACATAGTGACGTCATTAGAGCACATGATTGTTACTAGCAGGTCTTTTGCGTTGTCCCAACAGTTTCAGGATCAAAAGGTCATTAAGGGGTCACTTCCGGTCAAAAAATCAAAAATATTGTCAAAATAAAAAATTCAAAAATTTTTAAATCTCAAACTCAAACATAGTAAAGTAACTTAACTTACAGAAATGCATTCATGTTACCTGGTGATGCACGTATTTTTATTTTGGAGTCAAAGGTCATTTTAAGGTCCCATTCCGGTTTTAAGGTAAATAATTTCAAGAATTTTTATCTCCAAAACTAAGCATATAGAATTTTTTTAAATTGTATTGGAAGCAATGCTTTTTGTTGTGTACCTCAGTTTTTTTTTTATATCGGGTCAAAGGTCATTAAGGGGTCACAAGGTCCTTTTCCAAAAAAGTTAAAAATTAGACCAAATTGGATTTATCTCAGCCTATAGAGACAGATAAAGCCGTATTACTACAAGTGATGTTGTAAACATTAATAGTAGAAGAGGCTATGCTAAGTCTCGACCCAAAAGTCAAAAGTTCAAAGGTCAAAGGTCAAAAATTTACAAACAAGCTCCGAGTGAACTGAATTTGACAGGAATAAACCGCGGGATTTCGTAAATACAGAAAAATTACAGTTGATCCCATCCGTGACCCAGGACGGTCACGTTTTATAGGGGGAAAAGGTCAATTCACTGACATGCTTGGATTGAGTTGAAACTCAATAAAATTGATCCTTGTAAAGTTGTACCAGTAAAAAAACATTTAATGACATTTGGGACATATTGTGAGGTAACAGGGGTGGTCAAATGTCAAGTCACATCAAGGGGTCATTAAGGGGATCACATCCATGTCCAATACGGCCAGTCCTGTAAATTAGATCTGTTCACAGGTTATAGTTCTTTCTTTCTTTCTTTCTCTGGCAACACTTCAAACGTCTAGTTCAGTCATCATTTGACGTATTTGACTAGCCTTACATCACATGATCCGCTCTGACCCTCCCATTATGTCATATGACATTGACCCCTGTAGACCTTTGACCTGCTACAGGCTTCAAATAAGCAATTTAATTGTCAAAAATTTCTTTTATACAGGGATTACACGAGATCAACCAAACTGGTCAGAGGAAACCACTATGACCCTTTGCTCATATAGGGGGTGTTCAGGGAGGATAGGAGTCAAAGGTCATTAAGGGGGTCATTCCGGTTTGAAAGCCAAAATTGTGAAAATATTCAAAAAAATCGTTGTCCTACAAATTACGTAACAGCGTGACGTCATTAGAGCACATGTAGTTGATTAGGACAGGGTCGGTGGGTTGTCCACAGTTTCCGGATCAAGGTCATTAAGGGGTCAGCTTCCGGTCAAAAACCAAAATTTCCAAAATTTTCAAAAATTTTTATCTCAAAACTCAAAACTAGTACAGTGATTTAACTTACAGATATATATTAATAATGCATGCATGTTACATGGTGTATGCAGGTATTTTTATTTTGGAGGTCAACGCGCATTGAGGTCATTACCGGTTTTAAGGTAAAATTAATTTCAAGAATTTTTAAAAAAATTTTCCAGAACTAAGCATAGTAGAATTTTTATTGTATTGGAACAATGAAATTTTTGTGTGTACCCTCAGTTTTTTTTTATACTGGGATCAAGGTTCATTTAAGGGGGTCAAAAGCGTCATTTCCAAAAAAAAAATGTTAAAAATAAGACCAAATTGGATTTATCTCAAGCATATAGAGAACAGATAGCAGCAGATCTTACTACAGTGATGTAACCATTAATAGTAGAAGAGGGTCTGTATTAGTCTCGACCCCAAAGGTTCAAGGTCAAATTTACAAACAATGCTCCGATTGAACTGAAATTTGAGGAATAATCCTCGGGATATCGTAAATACAGAAAAATTACAGTTGACCCTATCCGGAACCCAGGGGTCACCTTATAGTGGTGAAAAGATCCAATCCCTGCATGCGTGGATTGAGTTGAAACTCAATATATTGATCCTTGTAAGTTGTAACACGTAAAAATACATTAATGACATTTGTGACATCTTGGTCAAGTTACATGAGTCAAACGTCAAGTCACCTCAAGGGGTCATTTTAAGGGGTTCGCCATCCATTCCCATACGGCCGTCTTGTAAATTAGAATCGGTTCACAGGCTAGTTGACCTGTTATACAACGTTACTGTTTTATACTTTTTTCTGTCATGTATGATATGTTAGGCTAAATAAAATGAAACGCTGAATCTTATACGTTTACCTGGCAGAAATGTAACATAAAATATTGTCCCAGCTGTATTAACAAGAATAATATCTAACTATTGATGTCTGTTTTAAAATCAAACTTCGAAGATACTTCAAATTTATGAGAGCTAGATAAATCCCATTTTTCGGTTCAGTACGTGACATGCACCAGGGGAAGGAGGAAATGTGAACACTCGTGGTAGTCATAAAGTGAATTTTTGTTATTATCACTGTTCAAGGCAATTACAACTTAGGTGGAAAGGGAGGGGTTCCAAGGATCCGCACAAATTAAATTTTTGCCAGTTTACGACGTGACGATATATTTTTCTCGATCATGTTCCTTGGATTTGAGTCTACATTTTGATTGCTCTTCATATTAAACAATAACTAATGGCCCCATTAAAAATATGCATCATTTGGGTTCATATAGGAGATTTGACCTTTTAGAACACATACGAACAACTTATAATTTATTGAGAAATTCTATGGGAAATGGTAAGGGGATTTCGGATTCCTCCACTATTCCTTCACAAGCCTATTAAATGACAGTAATGAAAGACTATTAAAAATGATGGCAAAATTTAAAAGAAATGAAATGATGAATCAAATTAAATATATTGATCAAACTGGTATACCAATGAAGGAAACAAAAAGAATGAAAAGGAAAAATGAAATAGGAACAATACTAGACTGGTTTAACACCATCCTATAATAAAATTGTAACTAGTTGCCTGTCCTATCCCCCCAGTCAGTCCATCAATGTGGTTTAAAGCCTATGCTTCAATTATAACCATGCACTGAAGTTGCACGCACAACGAAGAAGACTTACACTTACACACCAGTGTTCGATTTAGATGGGTTTTACATGCACAGATGCATGTAACATTTTGCTCGTGCATGTAAAAGTTCCAGCCTTGTGCATACAGATTTAGTTGTTATAACAGCCCATTTTCTGAGAAAATCCAGTTGTCCATGTTAACTGTTCTTTTCTAAATCGAACACTGTTACACACATACGAATACACACACACCCGCCATAGGCCAGCCGGCAGCCCCAGGGCCCAGCTATCATTTGTTTACTGCTTGACATTTTATGGGGATGAAATCGTTCGTGTGGAAATTGACAGGTGTGAGTTGACGGGTGTGAAATTGACAGGGTGTGAAGTGTCCTGTTACCTCATTCCAGCCCTCAATGGTTTTTGTTCCGTTGACATTTGTCGACATTTCTGTAAGATTATTTCACTTTGAAAAGGTATTTTTGTACTTCAATTTCGGCGCTGTTTGCCGGTGATTCGCCGACGCTACCAAAGGGGATCTAAAAAGTATAATTCACCAGCATCATACCATGCGCATAATTAACCAGGAACAACGGGCGTTTTTGTTGTGCCCTGGCTACACCAGAAAACATTTTTCCTTTACCTGCCACAATGTATGTTGTATTTATTTTAAAATTTATATTTAAATCTTTCAAATTTTCTAGTTACTTTACGAAAAGTGTGAATAACTATCAATTTGAGCAAAACTTAATTTTGACTTAAACAGGTCTAACTTTAACCTGGCTCTTTTTGTGCATACGGACTCAGTTTTTATTCCGTTGTGGCGTCCAGCTTCCAAAGTCCCAGGGTGGCCGGCACACTACTACTTGTTGCACACTTACTGAATTCAAACCGCTTGCATTTTCGCCCCATCAATGCATCATGGCTGATGAATGTGAACGTGGGAGCGTTATCTACATGGATTTTTACCTGCATTTGATTGAAAGGCAGTCTTCATTCACTTCAAGTTCGACTCAGATGCTCTTTACTGCCACGGACGAACCAAGAAACACATACCACTGCTATTTTGATTTCCTGCAACAAAGGAGCACCCCCGCATTTTGCCTACTTGCACCACGATTCTACACACACTCTGTATGCTGCAATAATCTGGATATAAGATACTAATAAAGAATAAGAGGGAGTCCGCGAAGAACACAGAAGAAGAATAAATTAACCGTTTGTAAAATGTGCTCAATCTATTAAAATGGTAAGCATTTGAAGTTCTTCGTTTAGTAAAATCGTACCGAAATTACTAAAAGGAAAACTAAGGTTTTTATTTTCTTTTTCAATTACAATACGTTTTGGCAGTGCCCATCTATTCCCATTAAAAAATGGTCCCAAAAGTTGAAGTTCTCCTCCTTTTAGTAAAATCGTACCGAAATTACTAAACAGAACTGAGGTTGAAGGTACTTGCCCAGGTTTTTCCTTCTTTCATTTTAAAATACTCTTTGTGGTCCATGTCATCATAAACTGGTCCTAAGAAAAATTGGATTTGTCCCCTTTTCACTTTTTCTTTTCATGATTATACCCTTTTAAAAGTAGTTGTGCATGATTCCTACAGGCTACAAAGATGTACTATTGTAAAGCTAAGAATGTCTTCTTTCAAATTAAAAAAGTCTAGGTTATTTGCATGTAAATGAAAAAAAAAAAGTTAGAGTAAAAAGATTTGTATTGTCAGGTGAAAGAGCCGCCGGTGGTAGAGCCCATTATAGATACAAAAAAGGTGAAAATCTAACAAACTTTGAAACAAAGTACACATGCTAGATAGTTGAAACTTCTCAATAATAATAAAGATGAACTTAAAGATTAATAAAATGTTCGCCTATTTGTTGTGTATAGGCCTCCTCTTTCCAAAAAGAATGGTTTGAAGACCACATGTTTTCTTTCGGAATTTGATGAGTTCCTTGATGAAATCACCCTGCTATCTGGTAAACTTTTATAGCTGTTGGTGATTTCAACTTACACTTACATGGACAAACCAAATAAACCTGAAGTTGCCAAGTGTTTGGATTCTCTGAAGGACGCTGGCCTTATTCAGCATCTTGACCAGCCTACACACATCCCAGATAGCACGCATATATTGGCCCAACAATGGTTCCCCATCGGTAATCTTGGTATCGGCATCACGTGGCTAACGTATTGGGCCACTATTGGTTTTCCATTGGCAAATGTGATAACGGCTTCATATCGGCATCCTTTAATGGTCTAATATTGGCGCATCATATTGGCAATCGACCAACAGCCAATATAGAGCCAATTATTGGGATAACGTTGGCCCAATATTGGCTTAAAGGTGCAACGAGAGATTTGGGGGCACCCATATATTGTGTCATATGTAGTGATTTCATATGCGCCCAATAGATTTCTTACCTTGTCTTTGGTTACAGAAATGCCTTGAAAGTAAAAACAAAATGCGATTTTCATTCGCTTAATTTCAATATAAAACATAGGCTGAATTTTGTATTTGCTCCTATACGAAATTAGAAATTGCACAATTTTTGTACCCAAGAAATATTTTTCCGCTTAATCCTTTCACATGGGGACATTTCTGATAGAAAGCCTTACATTATGCAAAAATAAGATTTTTCACATTTTTAGGGACCCTGTGTTATGTGAATCTCTCGTTGCACTCTTTAAGGCTATTGTTGCCCTAAAATAGGCAGGTGAGAAAACAATAAAAACCTACAGAAATACGCTAAAATCTCTCAGGATGATTGTTTTGATCAGAACACAATATTTTCAAAAATATATACCTTTCAATAAAAAAAATAAACTATTTTGACTAGCTCAAATTATTTCTAATTAATTATCTATCCGATTTTGATAAAAAGTCTTTACAAATACAATATTGGGCCAAGACGTTGTCTCTGTGTGTCTAGTTTTTTTATTTCAGATGATCTGTAGAACACCAAGAGGTGTGCCTCTTGGTCCAACATTGTGTTTCCTCCTCAACAAAGTCAGTGCTAGTTCCGTCCCCAGAGTCCTCAATTTTTGGGGACAATAATCCAATTCTACATGGGGTTGGTCTTCCCACAGATCAAATGGTTTGCGAACATGGTAGAATGCGCTCGTACTGTTCACGATCTGGTAGAAGCAGAAGTTCGCCTGTGGTTACGGCTCCTAGGCCTGATGGCCAGCCTAATCGGTACAGTACCGCTTTGCAGACTTCAGATGCGGTTGATTCAGATGCATCTCAAGCATTATCGACCCTGGCATTCACCCTCTGCGATGAAGATCTAGTTCAGTCAAAATGCTCCCACGTCCTCAGATGGTGGATGCATGCACCCAATATGAAGGTTGGGATTCCCTCCCCAATCCAGAACCACTTTAGTCTGACAACCGATGCGTCGAAAAGGGGTGGGGCGCTCACCTCCTCGACCGCAATTGGTCAGGCCTTTGGACCGGCTGCCCAACCCACCATCACATCAAGTGCTAGAGCTGTGGGCAGTATTTTGGCGCTAGCGGCTGGGCCCCCTCTCAGGGGGAAATTTCTGAACAGTTCGTTGCGACAACATGAAACAGTTCCGTAACATCCTAACAAGGAAGGGCACAAAGAAGTCGCCCCCTTTGCAAGGACTATTCCGACTCCTCGCATTGTGTCAGAAACGGGGAATCTCCCTTCGGGGACATCTCCCCGGGGGAGACAATGCCTTGCGGATGCTCTGTCACTGGGGTCCACAGTCTCATCCCGTCATCGAAGGTGAGGGGTTTCAGGTCTTCAGTGAATGGCACCTCCTTCCTTCAGTGTGTCGAAGATCTTTCACAAAATCGACCGCCCCCATGTCGATCTGTTGGCCCAGCCTGGGATCATCACTCCCGTGTACTACTCTTGGAGTCCCCCCCCCCCTCGCCGGGATCCCATGCAGGCGGTCAAGTGGCAGACTGTCCAATTTGATGGGGTACGCCTTTCCTCCAATTGCATAAGTTCCGAGGGTGTGAAGAAGGCGTCCCGGTCAACCAACTGCGTGATCCTCCTAATGCCCGCTGTGGCCCAGGGCAGCATGGTTTTCGCCGGCTTCTGGCTCTGTGGTGGGAGACCCAGTCATGCATGTTACCACAGCGCAGGGACTTGCTTGCACTCCCACAATCTGCTCAGAAAGTTCCAATGAGAACAAGTCACGCCCAGCTCCAATTTGACTGTTTGGACAATTTCAGGATATCATTCTCGGAGGCGGGACTTTCTGAACAGCTGCCGCTATCTCTTGCAAAGGCAAGCTAGTTCGACCAGACGTACTTATAATTCCAGACTTAAAACGGGTACTACAGGTGGTGTGCAGTAAACAATTAATCCTATACAGTATCTGAGGGCAAGTACGTGATTTCTTGCTGACATCTTTCAAAGGGGCGTGCTCCCTCGCACAGCTCAAGCATACCGTACAGCTTATTGGGGCAGTGCATCAGGTTTTTAGCGATTGGATGTCGGTACTCCTCTATCCGCTCTCAATAGCCTTATTAAGTCATGTTCTCTGAACGCCCCCCCTTCTCGAATCTCTGGTCCGGCTTGGGACCTCCCTCTGGTTCTTCCGTTTGTGGCCTCTGAGGCATTTGAGCCCATTGACCACCAGTCTCCTGGATCTTACCAGGAAGACCTCCTTGGTTAAGTGGCCACACTGTGGCGGATGTGTTCAAGCTCATTCCCTTTCTATGGGGGGGAGGGGGGGGGGTTGAGGAAGCTCACCTATGATTTTCCCCGAGATGGGGTTACAATTCCTCCCAAGGGCTGGATTTTTGTCAGAAAAAAAGAACCAAACTATTTCTTTCACTCCGGCTTCCAGTATTCTTGCCAGACTTGGCAAGACCGCTGTGGCTGCCGAGAACCCGGGTGCCCTGTTAAGGCACTTAGGTGGTTAGTCCACCGTAAAGAGAAGTAATGGTAAGAATAAGGCTTTTCACACTGAGCGTGATCGATCGACTTTCGATCGATCGCCGTTTTTGAAGACTATGCAGCCGTTTTCTGAATAATAGAAACGCATGCGCAATAACGCCTAGGTTACATGTACAATCTTTCCAAAGGAAGGAAATTTAATGATCTGCTGCTTGCCAACGAATACTTCTTTTTGAGGTATTTACGGACGTGGTTGTAGTTGACGTTTTTAATGCTGAGGTATATGTCCATCTTTTAAGTGATATGACTTTTCATTTTGGTTTTGTTTTCGCACATAAATTGTGAGTGTTTTACGCTCTGTGAAATTGAACGAACTGAGTAAGGAAATTCAAAATGGCGAATATACTCTTACGTACGTGCGATTTATGGACGAACGCGTGCTGTTATTCGAGGAAGCACACAGCGATATGTGTGTCAGAGTTGTCAAAGTATTATATGAAATTGTGGCTGGTTTGAAGTCTACAGACGGCGATCGATCGCAGAAGTGAACGATCACCGCCAATGTGAAAAGCCTTAATGTAAGCAACTGTTGTTAACTTCGACTTCGCCACATGGACCTTCAGCCAAGAGCACACTTGGCCGCAGGATTACTCGGTGATTCCATGACGCCTATTAACAACTCAATAGCTACAATCTAGACATCGGGTAGGGTTCGCGCCCATGACATAAGATCCCAACCACTTCTTCGGCTCTGTATCGGGGCTCCCCTGCAATGAGATACTTTGCCTGCTGGATTGAGTGTACCCACTGAGGCTTCCATCAGTCTACCTCAAGGATTTACTGGTACAGAGAGGGAGAGTTGCCAATGCTGCCCTACAGGCTGGTCACCGGGATTCTAGTCAAAACTAGGTGAGTCCAATTGAGTTGTCTTGTTCCTCAGGGTTCAGACAGAGAGTTGGGATACATTGGCATAATTATGATGCTTACTTTCCTGGACTTTCTTCCCTTCCTCCGCCTAGACTATCCAGTGTCAATCGTGGGAGGTAGGTTGAGTGTGTGTAGTGTATTTCCCTCTCTCCGTTAGAGTGGGATACACAAGCATATTATACCTACCTCCACGACCTAACGCCCTACCCTCAATTTCGTAAGCCACCCCTCAAGAAATTCAGGCCTTTGGGTGCAGAACGCGTAATTTTCAAGGACAATCCCCTAGGTTTGGGCGCCTGACGTGAACTTGCGAATTTGCTATATGTGTGTGAACAAGTAAGGTTATATGTAAAGCATGATACAATACAAATAATGTGTTTTCATTTGTATTGAAATCAGTACATTATCTTGGCCAAGCTTTTACACAGTTACTTAATACTTTACTGAACTCTTGATAATTAAGTAATCTGTATCTTATACTAGGCTTTTAATATGCTATTTTATATATAGAAACGAGTGCATCATGATGCAGAAACCCATCAATTGGATGGTTAGGGAATGCATAGTGTGGGGTCATGTAGGGTCATTACAGTTCAATTGACATATAGCCCATGTGTCTTGGCCAGTGGTTATCAAGTTTGGTGGCTATATAACTCAACTGTAATAATGTTTTGATGTTGTGTGTCAAGGTCAATTTAGGGTCATTGGAGTCCAACGGCATCTGGCCCATAAGTGGGCATTCTGGCAACCATAAGAGTTCTGGACCGTGGTTTTCTTTAATAGTATTTTACTAGGTGGTCCTTGGATTTAGCAATCACCTGTGTTTTGCGATCACCTTGATTGAATGACTCTCAGGTTTTGCGGTTCAAATTACCTTGAATGACCCCTGATGTCCTTGTCATGACTTTAAAATTTCCTCAACAATCGCCCCGCCCACCAATTTTTCGCCTGGATACTAAGTTTACCCACCCCATTTTACCTCCTTTTGCCCTTTAATGACCCTGGATGACCTTG
>JAMKCH010040927.1:0-12957 GCA_023653785.1 Ophioderma brevispina | reverse complement strand
GCTGCTGGGCAAAGGAGCAATCCTCTCAGCATTCGATTGTAATATTCCCCACAACAGACAGCTCACAGATTTCACTTGGGTATGAGGCAACGTTGAGATTAAGTTAGCTTGCCCAGAGACACAAACATGTTGGCCGCGGCAGGCGCTCGAGCATCACGATTTTAATGCTCTAATGATACGAGTCCTGCACTTTTCCACTAGGACCCACACATCCTCTCAAATTGGCAAACTTCACTCATTCCATATCAAGAGTGAAACTACTATAATATTCAAGACTTGGCAAGTTTGGTCTACTTGAGGTTGCCTCCTGAAATGTGTCGGGGTGTTAGACAACAAGGTGTTAACCAATCCAAAGAGATGCCTGACACGTTCATCCTGTCTCAAGTCTTCGTGGCCTTAAGAGGTACATATACACTCCTGACCATTCCCTCCCATGAAGAAAAAAGACAATAAATATTGTTATTATTACGTTGATGATGACTGTGAAGAATTAGAAATAAAGGGTAAGATATTATGTTTATGCAAGAATAATGTGTCCGAAGCAAGTAAAAACATGAATAATGGGCGCGGGAAAGCCGAGACCCATTATTCAAAGTTTTTACTGCCGAGAACACATTATTCGGCATAAATTTGGACATCGCACCCGTGTTTTCTTTCTATTACCCAAATAACTGAAATAATAATAGAAAAAAAATGGCAATTTCTTTACTAAAAACGGAACAGTGTACGTCTTTAAAGCGCGCGCTCTGTTTCCTTCCTCCGCGTAAAGGTTAGCGCGTGCGACTTTAGTGATGGTGACACGCCGCCAAAAAGAATTGTTCGCTTTGCATCACGCACTAGTGCGCAATCGCGACCCATTATCACAGAATATGGGCAGTTAAACTAAACCAATCAAGAGCGAACTTGCGAATAATGGCCAGTAAAGGTAATAGAATATAAGTTAAAGAGAGCCATGAGGACATTTCCAGAAAGAAAGCACTCCCAATTTTTTTTGAACCCTGGTTGTTGAATTTGTATGCTTACAATGTATTAGATCACACCTGAAGTTGATAAGCTGAATACGCCGTCTTTATGTACTAAGGATGATGATTAGTAATTTCTGTCGTGCAGGAAATCAAAGTCATCAGTGGTGTTTATGGGACGGGATTACGACCCTTAGGCAGGCAAGTTAAAAACAAGTTTTGGGGTTTTCTTTTGTACTTGTTTGTTGTTTGTTCAATAAACTTTCGAAACGTTAATCGGTAAGTGGTCTATGACAATCCAGTGCAATTTGAGAGAAATTTGCATCCTCAAAAAATCTCCTCTGTCACTTAAGCATTATTATGTGATCACTGCCTTCCCTACCTCATCCTCATAAAGTTCAAATCTAAACCATTCGCCCAAGTATTGCATATGTGTAAGTCTTACATGAAGATGTGATCTTCTCTGGACAAAATGTTAATTCTGTATGTTTGTTTGTAAACGAATCTTGCATTTTCTCATGACATCAAAAACAAACTGCAATTTTGGAAACAGATTTGTTTTAAGGATATTTATTGATTATAAACAAAATAAAGTCAAAATTAAAAAGTGGATATGATAAAAAAAAATCACAAAATTCCTAATTACTCTTTAGGTTGTATTTTGCACTTTGTTAACTTTAAGGGCCAAGGCCCGATCACGAATAGCCTCGCCCCCAGACCCCCAGATTTTGACCGGCAGTGGTTTCAATATTTTTTGGTATCTGACTAAAGCTACTATTTCCACTCATTACCCTTTGAAATCTTAGGGCTAAATGATGTTTGATTGAAGTTTGGAGTGAAAATGTGCCTCCATTGTGGTAGACCAATACTAATTTTACACAGTACTCATGGAGCGTACGAAAATCATGGTTTTTAGATCTCAAATTAAAAAGGTTGAATTTTTTATTTTTTTCATTGTCTTTGGGTTTTGGGGTTTTTTTCCCAAAGATCATCCCCCCAAGATGAAAACCTTGTATAATTAAAATTGGGACCATCTCCCTTTAAGCGAACACAAGGAGGATACAAATTGTCTCTAAATTGCATGACTGGTGACTACAATTACTGAGTTGTTTCAAACATTGCATAGTATTAGAGTTCAAAAAATATAAAAAAAAAGAATAAAAAACTACATCATTGGTCCTTGGGTCGCCTGCTGTCGCGGTTGTGAATGATAGGTCTCACATGGCCTTTGTGACATTGATATGTGACCTTGGACCTCATAAAAAAATGAGGGGTTTGCATGTAACCCCGAAACCAAGTTTGGTTCCAATTGAAATTCAACTTTTCGATTGAGGTGAATTTTAAAGGCACATGCTTTTCAGTTTTGAGGTTTTTTTCATGACCTTTGACCTTGGATGTGACCTTTTGACTCATTCAAATGGGGGATGCCATGGTTGACCTGTTAAACCCAAGTGTTGGTTTTTTAAATCCATCAACGTAGGTGGGGATATTAAAGGCAAATGTTAACCCCTTTTTCACGACAACAGACATCAACAACACAGACACAAACAGTGGACAAAAGTGATCCCTATGTGTCTTCCTGCTTAAAGCAGGCGACACAAAAACTTAAACGGTCTATGCTGTTCCTAATTGTCCTGATTGAATAAACTATCGGGCATGATAGAAAAACACTAACATAGTTTTCTATTACATAAAGAGGGTACTTTGTGGGCTTATCACTTCTGGTATGATTAAAGACATTACTAAAACATTGTAATATTCAAAAAGCCAATTATAACTTGGGGACCATTCTAGTTGGTTGGATTTGAATTGAATTCAGTGATTAATGTCAATAGAGGCATTCAGTATTACTGGGGAATAAGAGCAGGACACTTGGCAAGAGATCATTTTAAGAAAATATAGGAATTTTTTCAAAGCATTCACACAAACCACTCATTTACTTCACTTGCATGCACCTGTACATTTACTCTTACACAGGTCAGATCAGGTTGCCTTGAGGGCCTGCTACTGGTTAAAAAATCCTGGTAACCAGCTACTACCTGTCCCAGGGGCCGAGTTGGCGGCGGCTAAACCGTACCACATCGGGTTTCTGGGGACATCTGATGAGGAGGGTAGTGGGTTACCCTGGTAGAATGAAAAAAGAAGATCTACCTACAAGGGCATCAGCTCTGGAGGGCTCTGGTTGCCCAAAGGCTGGCCCACCGCCGAAAACTGTGGGGGACTGGCATCAGGTCAATTATCTTTTGCTCCAAACAAATCCTAACACAGCAGTTTGCTGGTTGTGAGGTGAATCCGGCCACCCACGGTAGCAGGGACAAAACTGGATTTAAAACTTTGTTTGAACTAATAACTAAGTAACTAACAACTAAGTAACTAAACTAACTAACTAACTAACTAAACTAACATAAAACAGGCATTGTGACACATACAAACAAAAACAAACCCCCTACATGCACGCACACATGCATGCACACACACAGCATTGTGCACAACCACATCACACATTTTTACAGATTTTAACTTTGTAGCTTATCAACCCCTGGTTCTTTATTTGGTTTTTGCATACTTTAGTTTATTTTTGAAATTTGAAACAATTATTTAATGTGTGCCCCATTATTTCGAGACAGAATTCTGTGTTGTCTTGGGATCTTCGGTAGGATGCTGTACCTTGTGACGTGGCTTTTTGTGTTTCTCAGTACTCCCTGGCAGCCAGGTTTAATTTTTTAGATTTTTATTTTATTAGATCTTGTAGTGTATTTCGTCTGCCAAATGATAAAAATGAAAAATAAATAATCGCATGGGCCATTTCTTGGGGGAAAAACGGGGAAAACGGGTGGCGCAGCGTTATCTTCCCTCGCATGTCACCATTGAGGTCCCGGGTTCGATCCCGGTTAGGTAGGGGCATCGTTCTCATGGCTTTCTGTGGAATTTGGTTTCTCGATCCATACTCATTCCCCCAGTTTTCTCCGTGGTACTCGGTTGCCTCCTGACTTCTAAAATCAAGCTTATTGGCATAAATATGTTCCTGTATTATGGTTTCTCTGATGTGCTGAGCGCCTTTCATGACTGCCGCACAGCGCCTGAGCACAGTTTACGTGGAATATGTCGCTGGAAAAAATACACCTTATTATTACATAGAAGTTTAACTCTACTTGTGGAAGACCTAACCCCCAACTTTCACATGGGAGTAAATTTTAAATGTAGTTAACCAAAAGGCATGGTTTGACTTAGTGGTTAGAGCATCCAACTCACAATCGGGAGGTCGGGTTCGAACCCTGGCTGGGTCATACCAAAGACTTTAAAAAATGGTACCTATGCCCCTTGGTGGGCACTCAGCATGTAAAACAGGAATAGTTAGAAGAGTTAGGGAAGTGAACAACGCAGTGCTACCAGAAGACTAATCCCCTACTGTAGTTTTCACTGCATTTGGCAGGGACCGGTGCCATAGGGTTATGGAAATGGAGATAGGTGCCGCCCTATGCACCTTCGGTGGGGGAAGGACTTTATACTTTACCCAAAAGGTACAATATTAAACTTATCTGGGAATTTAAAATACTTTTAGGGCATCACCCATCTTTGCACCACAAGAATTATTTGCAATTTTCAAACATGGATTCCCCTTTGTAAACTAAACTGGATCCCTTAAAACGTTAAACGCACCAAAAAATACTAAGTTTGCGAGGGTCAGTCTTGCTTGGAGGTGATCACTTGGAGCGAAGACTGGACTCGTTGGATGCGGACCACAGGGACGAGGGGGTCGTAGGTTCCGGTCGCCAACTCCAAATAACGGCAACATGAGCAGTTTGGGTGGACAACCAAACTGATGTTCAAGCCTGAGTGAGCTTGCCATGAGACAAAAGCCTTAATTAATTAGTCACGTAAATATGTTAAGCAAAATAATCTGTAAAATGCTTGTCTTTATTTATGGCTCTCTAGAAGCTAATTTAACAAACTCCCATCCACACACAGAAAGACAGCAGATCACTAACAACACTTTTTTAATTTTATTGGCTGTATTCTCACGTTCTAACTTTAAACATACTCTGAAAGTGCGAGGTGGAATTTCCTCACCTATTACATCACAATACACAACCAATTTCTCATGGAGTACTCGGATAGTACCAGTGGCAGTACCTAACGCAGGGACACATTGCCGGCCACAAAAGTGG
The DNA here is from genome assembly GCA_023653785.1 of Ophioderma brevispina. Classification (NCBI taxonomy): domain Eukaryota; kingdom Metazoa; phylum Echinodermata; class Ophiuroidea; order Amphilepidida; family Ophiodermatidae; genus Ophioderma; species Ophioderma brevispina. Next base: position 7,826 of record JAMKCH010040927.1, on the reverse strand, counting down.
GGGGTAATATCCACCCCGAGAACTCACACTAGGTACTCCCATGTGTGGATACCTGCATAGGTACTCCCATGCAAATGAGCTGTGAGTTCTTCGTGATTATTTTAGTAATCTTATCCATGAGTTAACATTTTGGTTCAACTAGTAGGTTTACACAAAAATTTCATATGGTTTTGGTGATGCTCAATCAAATACAAAGGTTACTAAGTTTTAAAAGTATCCGGCAAAGGGATTAAAAAAGTGTAAAACAACATTGGAATGTTTGGCACCCCTATATGGCCAAAGTGTGTGGCCAAAACTAGGCAGCGGCAGGGGAGTTACCTGTGAAAGATACTCTCAAGTAGCTGCAGAGGTACCCAACTACTAGTGACTCATGTGGACATGTCAGTCACCTAGCAAGCAACTACAGAGTACACTATGTGTTGGGGGGGTATGCTTATTAAACATTGCTGTGTGCACCCAGTGGCCTGGTGTACTTCTCAAGTACTTAGCTGTAGGTCATGCATCAAGGAGGTCCCCTGTAGTGAAGTAAAGCTAAGAGTACACATGGAGTAAACTGAGGTACATGCAGGACCAGATCAGACCTTACCACAGATGAATAAAACCTGGACACCACCACAAATGCCACAAGCATACCAGTGATGCAATGGATAGCAAGAAGAAGCTTAAGCTCTACGTTACACTTTGTCAGTAAGATCTGGTGTGTACTTTGTCAGTCGAGGTGTGTAATGATAGGTATTCATGACCTTGAACCTTGGCAGTGACCTTTGACCTCATTAAAAAATTGAGGGACCCAATGTTGCAACCTATGAGTCAAGTTTGGTTCCAATTGAAACTTTTCAATTTAGGCAATTTTACATTTTCAGCCATCTTACAAACTTGACTATGACCTGTGACCTTGGTATGGACCTTTGACCTCATCAGCAAATGCGGATCCCATGTGATTATTTTGACGAAGTTTGGTTAAATCCATCAAAGTATGCAGATATTACAAAGCAAAGTTAACCCTTTTTCAACAACAGACCATCAACAACGACAACAGGGACTAAAGGTGGACAAAGTGATCCCTGATGTGTATTCATGCCTTAGGGAAGGCGACACCAAAAAAATGGAGAGAGGAGACACACACGCACGCACACACACAACCTCTCATTGGACAACAGGACAAACGCTACATTGTGGGGGTATTTGTGGTTGGGCATTGTGGGGTTATAAATTTCGTATATCAATGCATTGTGGGAATGTGACTTTAGTATTAGCAATGCATTATGGGAGTGGGGACCATTTAATAGTGTGTGGTCTCTGTGGGGGGTATGTGCACCCCCAACACACAAAACACAAAAAAAACACCAGTAACAAAAATTTAAACATAGAGGGGGTATTTTTCTTCATAATTTTTTAAGCTCAAAATGTAATTTTAGGACCGGTTTAAACACTCACTGTGGGGTACCCCACTATGCACAGTACGCCCACACATGATCTCTGGAAAGTGCTCACACCACACACATCACACTGGACACACAAGAATCATGCTGTCAAAGGTCTTTCCAATAATAAAATCGGAAGACCTAATGGATGACCATGCAAATAATAATGCATACAGAATGAGTGAATTAATAGATAGCCCTAGTTCACTAGGGGCAAGACATAGTTTCAAAAGTTTTTTCAGGGTTGATGTTTGAGAGGATCCACGCACACAAAAATAACACCCAAAGTGCAAATAGGAGCCCTCTGACATCCTGCCCTACATCAACGACTACACACAACACTAAGTTTTTTTCAAGAATTCACCACAGTCAAAGAATGCACAAAAAAAAAACCACTCAATACTTCATCCCTGGACTAAAACCCCAAATTGCAAACTCCTGTGGTTTCAAGGTAGGTCGATGGGCAGCCAAACTTAAATTGGATTTAGCAACACATCCTCGTCATGACAACACGTCTTGAGACGACTTGTTTTTCTGGGTCAGTTAGAGACACACAATCTATCTTTTTTCCCTGCACCCCGTTTTCTACTATGCTTTCCTGCTAAGCAAGCAAATCTCCGAACTCTAAATATGATAATTGGTTTGGCTAAAAGCAAAAAGACGAAGTCAGTTATTGATTATGGGGGTCTCAAAATCTTGGGTGCCCAAGTTGTTTGGAAAACAGGGGACTGTATTAAATTATATATTGATCAGTTTTAAATGACATGAGTTTATCAAGCCAAAAATAGTTATTCTTGATGGTACAGCAAGCTGAGTGACCTGAACTGGCAGGAAAAAAAAGCTTCAGAATATGGTATATCATATTATAATATTACATGCTAAAATCATGTGAGTTGAATCCGGCCACCAACGTTCACAGAGACAAAACCGGATTTTTAAAAATCGGTTTTACTAAAGTATATTCCAAGCACACAAACGTGGTAATTGTTGGGAGATTGTATGCGGAAGACGTGAAGTAGAGATCCCAAGCCTGAGTCAGTATTTGACATTGCGGGAACGTGTGTACTTGCGACACCATTCTTGTGCATCCATCAGGCTCTGTCACATATTCCTGCAAGAGTGACAGTACAACATGTAAATTTATGTGCAAGGTGCTCCAAAGCGTTGTTTTTTAGTGTTTTTACCGACTACTTCAAAGCTTGGTACAAAGTTACTCTAAAGATTTAAAACAGAGTGGTATTAGAGATGGCTCCCAAATGACTGTCATCGACCACAGTCACATGACCTATGTCTTGACTTAGTCATGACCGTAGTCATTGCGAAACCATCTCAAAAACCACTGAACCTAAGGACTAGGCTTGTTTTTGGACTAATGTGAATGCATTTCTCATGCTGGTTCCAAAGAAGGTCATGAAAATGGTAATTTTGCATTTCTGAAGAAAAACCAAATTGCAAAATTTTTGATACCTGGACAACATGATGGGCTGCAGGGCCCATCGGACTTGAAATTACAACAGTGAACAGGTTGTGAAACATGCAAGAAAAGTTGCATGACAAATGTTATTCACTTTGCAAATGAATGAACAGTATTAGAGGTTAATGGCGCTGAAAATATTTATAGCTTAGTGCATTGGCCAAAAAAAACAGTTTGATGATGACAAAGCACAAGCCCTGGCAGGGGTGAGTGCCATATGAGTCAGGTTGAACTGATTAGAGTTGCATTGATTGTGCCAAGCAGGCAGTAGTAGGAGTAACTAAAAATGCAGACATTTACATCATTCCTAAAAGGTATAGGGCAGGACCATTTTATAACAAAATCCGAATAAGTCAAGAAATCCAATGCAAGTAATGGTTCTCACAAAAAAAATGCCCCCCCCCCCCCCCCCCCCCGACCATACATCCGCCCATAAAATGATCAATCCAATGCCACGTGTTAATGTTCTAAAGCCTCACGTACGTCATTAACATACGCACCATTGCAAGACAAATATTCAAGCATGACTTTTTGTCCAATCATATTTTCTTCTTCATAAGAAACATTTATCAAAATATGATTATTAATAGGATATGTAGCATTTACAGGGTCAAAATTATAGGTTGGTATCTGAAAGGGAGACTAACTTTAGACCTGGGTTAACCGGGTTAGTCCTACAAGAGGGGACCTTTTTTTTTTTACAACATACTCTAAAAAAGTGTGCGTAACGGGTGAGAAAAGTCCTCATGGATGGGCTGATTCCAGCCATCCATGAGGAATTTTCCACCCGTTACATTTTTTAACTTTCACAGTATTTTGAAAGGGAAAAAGGTCCCTCTTGTAGGACTAACCCCCTGGTTTAATTCCCAGGTCTAAAGTTAGTCTCCCTTTCAGAATACCAACCATAGTGTTTGCTTATTAGTGCTGCAAGCACCAACCAGTTTAGGAGGAGTATTACTGGGGCCGCGGGAGGGGAATAATAACATTTGTCAGCGTAGCTAAATTGACCGTAGGGATGTGGAGTTAATGAAAAGGGGTGATGAAAATTAAAAAAGTGGTGGCAATTTGCCAGATCAGACATTTTTCCAAGAATGGCTGCTTTTATTGACAAAACCTGACAATTTCTTATATATAGCCTATGAAGATGATTGGGGTTGGCAAATTAAAGATTTTCATGGGGTCAAGGGTTTCAATAAAAAACTATTTCAAAACTGTCAGATGGAATATAAAAGTATAATGGAAGTTTTCATACGTCACTTTTTCCAAGATGTGTCCACATATAAAAGGCAAAGCCTTTATACCTCGTGCTATACAGCACCTAGGAATACGATTGGTGACAAAGTGGATGTGTTTAGGTCATGATTTCAACAGTGATATTCTCAAAAACGGTCAGATAAGTTGTGAGTTATGTTATTCATGGACTACCAATGTGACAACCCAATGTGTGACACCTTGACTACGCTATATGTGACTCTCCCACAAAACCAGGGCAAAGTCGCCAGAATATTTGGAGAAAGAGATCAATAAACTTGTTGCAAACTCAATAGGAACCAAAAGAATTTCAAGATTTATTGTTTTTGAGGGACCAAGGGAAGTGCATTATTACATGTTATACATTCCTTTTAGCTTGTTTTCTCAGCATTCCAAATCTGAAATATATCTCAAAAATGAAAATTGTTCCGACTTTGTCGGATTTCGTGGGAGCAGGTCACATATGTATTCACCCATAAACATATTTTTGGAATTTTTGCTACACATGGGAATTTTGATATTTAGCTGCACACTTTAATTACTTTAATATAAAACTATATTGTTGTTTCAGATATATGTCAAGAGTAAAATGGCCAAGAATTTCGAACAATTAAATAGTCAAGGTCACGTGCACACCTGTTGGCAGTCAATTGTTTTGGGTTTTCGGTCTCATAGGGGCCATTATAGTGCAGTTAGGAAGTTCATAAGGGGTGTTACTGAGGGATTATGTGTTGGTATTAATTATCACACATCTGGGTTAATATTTTTATCACCTTTTCCACATCAAGCCTGAAAAATTGCAGTTTCACAGTAAATTAAACCACTCTTGGGCGTACTTGTAGTGAAAATATTGGGCTATGTCTTTAAAAATAGTGACAAATTGCAAATAAAGATCACTTTATATTCATTGCCACAAAGTATTTTTGAGAATAGTTTTATTGAAACCCTTGACCCCGAAAACACTCATTTTGACACCAAATCATTCTTTTCGTTAGGTTTTTATGGCCATGCTGTTGTACTCGCCCGAATTTTTGTCACCACACCCATTTTTGAAATTGTGACACGTTTTTTCCCTGAAATGACATCTCTTTCAAACTTTTTACCCACACACAATTAAAAGTAGACCTTTTTCTGAAAGGAAATTGCACAAGGAATCCAAAAAAAACACTCAGCAAACATGGTCAGGTGTACGGTTCTAATGCAACATGTATTTTTAATGAGGCAAAACGTCCAACTGAAGTGACCCATGGTTATTCCAATGTCAAAAAAAACTTATGTTGTTACAACCATATATTCTGATTTGATGTCCAATTTTTTGCAGCCGAGACTAGGCCTTCCAGAAATATATAATTGTAGGGGGGTATCACTCACAAAAAAAATGATATACTTTTTCAAAAATGATCCAAATTAAAACATTGCGTTTTTGTCGCAACTTCAAAAGACTTCAATAACATCCTCCCTCAGGGTTTTCTTGGTCATATGTTACAATATAGTGATGTTTCTACTTAAAAATAAACTCTTCAACTTGTTGAACGTTTTAAATGGTTTGCACAAGTCACTGAATGAGCAAGAGGGGCAATGATGAGCCGTGCATTGTAACTCAACATGTTTACGATAAAATTTACAAAATGTATAATGGGCACATCATTAATTGTCAACAGCAACATTTAAACTTTTCTTCATGCCATACACTGTACAGCTATATAACACAGAGTTATGTGTAAAGTTCATACAGTAGTCAGGAATCTTAGAACAATTGAATGTTTTTGTGTTTCTAAATGGCAATGGAACGCATAATATCGTTATAGTCTGAATTTGACAAAAGTAAATCCGTGGGTCGAGATTTTAATAATTTCAATCCCCAAAATTACAAGATACAATCCTTTGGTAGCTTTGTAGTTGGTTTGTACTGATGAGGATTGCCTGCCTGATGTTGCTCATAATGATACCCGGTGATTACTTTTTGTGCCATTTGTGGATATTGGGATTGGTGACCCAATTCAGCCGGATTTTCTAGTTCAATTAATTTGATGCCATCGGATCTGGAACATGAAAGCAAAAAAAGAAATCATAATGACAGATCTGGTATTCATAGCTGACAACAGAATCCTTACATACTACCATGACTTAACATGTCATACTGATCTATTTGTATTAAGTTGTCAGGAGTGGCCTGCTGATCTTGGGTGCAGGCTTCTGGCAAACATTGCTGCTGTCAGATGAAACCACCAATTGGAAAATGTACTAACTTTGAATTTGTCGACATTATCCTTATGTGTAATACACCCAATGGCCTACAACAGTGTATTATTTTAGGTTATTTTACAATTATCAAACCTAAGATAATATTGTCAACTCTTATATGCTACCAAATTGGTTGAAAAAAACATTGATTTTTTTAAAGAAAATATCAACAAATTTGCACTTAAAGGCACTTAAACTTATCATTTCCATAGGATGGTACATAGCGCACCGTTCCTCATGCACGCTTTCCTCCACCAACCCTGACTTCATCAATTGATTGAATGGCATTCTGCCTATGTTTCAAGATACCGCAATGAAACTTTCCCATACGTAATAATTAATGTTTCAGCTTTCATTTGATCCAAATTAATTACTGCCATATCTCGATACTTCAACAGATTCATAAAAAAAACTCTAAACGACCACCAGTGATGAAAAAGGTGGACTCCGCCACCCTTTTTGGGTGTCGAGTTGCAAAACGCATGGCCTTATATAATAGAAATATAGTTTTCTTGACGAGATGTCGGCCATCTTGAAAAATAGCCACGTTTGTAAAATCTCCATGACTCAGATAATGTCTGGCAATTGTATATTGAACATCTTGGACCCAGACCACATACATTCCGACACTAAAGTCGCCATAGTAGTGCTATTACCTTTAAAATGGCGGCCATTTTGAAAATGTTGGTTAGCAAATTGCCATCACTTTTTTTTTTCATACATTATTTCATGAATACAACAACCCAAGATCAAATTTAGATATTGAAATGTTATGATTCCGGCCCTGGTTGGTTTTAGAAATCTAAGGCCCTTTTTCACCTCATTCTGCAGCACATCTGGACTAATTAAAACTAAAAATTCTGGAGAAAGCATTGCTCATTTTGTACCTGATTATAAAGTAGCTTCTTCATAGTTTTGATGGTTCCTCTTTCCTCATGGGCATCAGAGGTTCCAGACCGAGAACATTCCCTTTACATTACGCTCTCCAAAATACAGGCGAGAGGCGTCCTTAGGCCTTCATGCCAAAGCTAGCCACCAGGAGTGGCCACTCGAATCAGCTCCTCACTAACCTAGAGAAGAAAAAAAGAGACGTTTCTCTTTAGTCTTGGTTTCCTCTCCACTAAACATTTTTTTTGTTCTTTTAATCTATGTACAAATACTGAGAGTACTGACAGTGAGCTGGAAAACAAAGGATGTGAGTGCTCAAATTTCAAGATGACAATGAGAAAAATCAACGGGTAAAAAAAGGGTGGGTACCAAAGAGGATAGGAACAAAGATTTTGGTCATCTGTTTATATATAGATTAATACCGGTGGTTCTGCCGTGTGTCTGGTCTGTCCCGTCTATTTCTTGGAGACCGAGGGTTTGTTTATTCCATTGGTTCCTTCGCACTTGCAGACAGGACAGACAGACACACAGGAAACCACCGGTAT
>JAMKCH010040926.1:0-12335 GCA_023653785.1 Ophioderma brevispina | reverse complement strand
TGCTGCCGTTCCTTCATGCTATCCTTTTGTCTGGCCCAGATACAGAAAAGAAAACGTCGCAAAGTGCCAGCTGTCTAACTGATTTCCTTCCTGCCTAATTTCCATTTGAGCACTCTATCAAACAACGGTATATAGTCATCACTTGTCCCTGTATATAGTTCAGTGTCCCCAATGTTCACGCCGTTCTATGATACCGATTTGACTGTGGCAATTGTGAAGTGCCATTGGAAGCAGACAATCGTGGACTTAAAAGAACAGCTTGTCCCCAATTACCCTAGATGAACTTCACTTCAATGAAAATAGCCCGCCTAAAAAGACAACGGGATGGATACAATAGAAAAATTATAAATATTGCAAATGCAATGAAATGTCAGCACAGCATACAGATCGGTATACGAAGTTTTTTTTACAAAAGTAAGTTGGAGAAGGAAGGGCCTCAGGAGCCCTCAATCCAGAAACATATTTCCCATACGGGGGCGGAGCCTTTGCCATTCACTACTGCATTGATATAAGTGAAAAAATAAAAAAAAATAGCATCCGTTTTAGAAATTAGTAGTTAAAAACATTGATTTTTACGCCCGCCAAATTGACAGTAATTAAGCCATTTGTTTTTTCCGCTTCCTCCTTCCGTTTTTAATAATGAATTTAGAATAGACCATAGTATACAATGAACTGGGTGCTGGGTATATTTTCATACTCTTTGTGGGCGTGGGGTAATTAAAAATCACCAGAGCATTATTTTTTTCCATTCATTTTTAACGGGAACTGAATTCCGGATCAATCTGTATCAAATAAATATGTGTATATGGTAGGATAATATCTTAGTGATGGCAATCTTCAGGTGAGAAGATGCAAAAATGTTAGACTCATCCCACGCCCCCACGAAATGGTTTTATTGATTATCATGGAATCACACCTCTCAGATAGAATAGAATCATCGAAAACATTTAATGAAGTGACAAAAAAATCAGACTATACTTTCTTGTAATTTCTATACGGTAAAGAAATCAGTCCACATATTGTAAAGCCAGCGGAGTCACAAGGTCACGTTTGTGTGGGAAATTATTTTTTTCTGGGTCCTCCCGCTATTGTCGGTGTACTGGACTCCAAGCTTTTCATGATTAATAATTAACGGTGAATGATTTGTAATTGTTTTAATAAGGCGATATGTTTGTATTGTTATATTTTTCAAACTCTGTTAAAATCAAAACGAAATACAAAATACACTTAAAAATCAAAACGCGGTTTATTAAGAGACTTTGAGTTGAATTAGTGTTTCTACATAAAAACACGCTTTATTTGGATAAAGTAACAGTACTTACGTTCACTTTAAAGCAACAAGCTGAATATGGAGGATGGTTTAAAGCATTTCGGTACATATGTTAAATACCTACCGTAAGTGCTTCCTGTTGGTGGTCCTAAAGGGCAGTGTAATCTGATGGCGTTGAACCGCTGCCTACTGTCCAATCAATACATTCATCCGTTGATTGTGTGAAGGAACACGTGTCACTACTCGAGAAAGAACACTGAATGTACCTGTGACTAAACTATCAGATAAAAGAAACGATATCCAACTTATATAATGAATGCTTTATTATACATATTTTCATTGTCAAGAATAGATACAATTAAATACGTTGTTTTAATACGCAGAAAAATAATCTTTCAATAGTTAAAATCTGTTTTGTTGCACAACTTTAATAAAATCAGGATCACAAAAAATAAACAATAAACAAAAAAACAACAATGAATAAATTACCCTATCAACTGGAACAAGCAATTTTTCATTCAAGGTTACCTACAATTTCCTGTGTTATACAGAAAGCTGCATCCGGTGCATTCCAAGGTTACATGAAATATTTGGCATGCCTAATCTTAATTACTTTTTTGGGATTAAATCTCGAAACAGTCCAGTTTTTTTTTTGTATGCGTCCTCATATTACTCAACTCTTCGTCCTTTCTTTGGTAGCTTTGCCACGTTGATATAAGTAGGTTTGGGTTACACTAGTAGTTACAATTATTTTCACATTGTATAGTAACAACTGTATAGCCGATTTTGCTCTTTGGTTTTCGGATTTCTGAATGGCTAATTACAATCATCAAAAATTAACATAGCTCTAACAATCCTTGAAATGCAAATTCAACAGTCTAGACCTCCTTCCAGCCCATCACCATCCTTACCACTGCTGATATCGCTCAAAATTACGTTAAAGTGGGGTTTAGGCAGAATTGGAAATATTCGAAACATACTTTGGCTATATTTAAACATAATTCGCAGTATTTAATACAAATTGTATTTCTAGCATGAACATGGTGCGTGATAGGTGGTTGCGATCATGTTGGTCAGGTTGTGTGTGCTAATTTAAGTCTAACCATTTTGGATGGATTTGAATGTAATTATTTGTTTTTAAAAGAATATCAAAATGGAATTCCCGTACCCCTGTAGAGGTAACTCGGCGTGTATTATAGCATGTTCACTACACATTTCTAGAAAAGTTCCTATAAATAGCTTAGAGTTTCTTAGAGTTATTTCCAGTCTAGTTAAACTAAGGATTGCAAAGTATTCCCGCTGATGTCATCAGAGGAGTTTTTCTATTGGGTAATGTAAGGCGATGTTTTAATCAATGATGCTACAGTAATAGCCTAGATGGTGGGAGGGCTAGCTTTTTTATAATGAAGCTTCGCATGTGAAAAGAACTTCGCCATAGTTTTGATCGTGCCGAGTTGATAATCTTAGCAAGTATTTCAGGCATTTATATCCACATTTACTCTCACATACTGAGCTAATCAAAGCTAGTCTGCTGGCATCAGCCAATGACTGGGGGACCACTTGTGACAGACGGATGCAGAGAAGATATTTTGGGCAACCTTTGCCCTGCTAACAAGATATCTTCGGACTACTCCGAAAAACGACACAAGCTTCTGAAGTTTCCCACGGATTTGTTATCGTGGAACATTTAAGCTGGGCGGAGACTACAATGTTTTTGAACTCTGGACTTTAAACACCACATCAAACTTAACTTTTCTTGATTTTGTAAGATGTGTAAACCTTAAGAACATTTCTGTGTACTGAGTGTGATTAACATGGTAATTAATTGCTTTGGATATTCCAAATTCTTGTTCCAAATTCTTGAACCGATCCTGTTAGTCAAACCAAAACTATAATCAATTGTGTCATTATATAACATTCAGATACTTTGTGCACAAGGCCAATTTGTTTGCGTTAAGGGTATTTCTGACCGTGGCATCTGTAACACTCAGTACATTAGCGTATTATAAGATATGCTTGTTGAAGCTGTTCACTCCGGGGGGGGGGGGGGGGGGGGGGGTGGCACTCACATACATGAGTATGCGTCATGTGTAAGTCAATTGACCCCCACCCTACCTTTTTTTCCCATCCTAATACCCAATGACCCCGTTTTTCCATCTATAACACACTGACCCCCTTTTTTCCATTTAGTACCCAATGACCATCTTTTTGGAGTAGCAAAGTGGTAGGAAGTACAGTAATTTAGTACAGCTATCAGTTTGGTAACACTGCAGTAACTGCTTGCTACCAACATTTGCAACCGCATTGAGAAGTTCAATAGTACTTATGCATGCACTACATATAATGACTCTGATCAGAGGAAACTGTGAAGTGGTCACACCATCTATACGTACTCTGCACAAACTTAATCGTTACTGTGTTGATATTATATTACTGCCCATTACCTTGTCATATTATGGCAATATGACATAATTTTGTATGTAGCATAGCAGAACCAGTGCCATTGATACACATAATTTAGCCAGTACCCATGACCCTCCCTTTTATAAAGCTTTGTTTACTAGTACTGAATGGCCCGAACCCCCTTTTTCACGCTGGATACCCAATGAACCGCGTCCACCTTTTTACTAAAGCCCATCCATATAGTCCCCTACTTCAGTTTCGACGAGAGAGAGGGTGGGGGAAGAGAAATGTTTCCTCTAGACAGAATCACAGCTCGTGGATCGGTTTTGGACTGCAAAATGTCGCCCAACCCCTCCCCTCGGTACCACAAAATGCAACCAATTCTATTCAAAAGATAGTCATATTATTTTAAAAATGAGGGTTGTGGTCAAAACTTTGGTGCAGGGGTGTTTTTTGGTTTAAAAAATCCCGTTTTTGAGCTACAAAAATTTACATCAAGATTGAGAATTTCTTACAGAACAATCTTAATCATGATCACTTCTATCAAGCTCGCCCATTTATCTATAGATTTCATTTTATAGACATATATAAAGGTCGAGAATTTTAAGCACCAAAATCACACTTTTTTCCTAAAAAAACATCCTTGGTATCACATGTCACCACGACGAGTAGTACCAAACCCTTGTCTGCATGTACAAACATTAACCACATAACAAAGGATACCATAAAACAACATTGTAATATTTTACTTTTCAAAAATTACAAATAATAATTTCGCTTAATTTGCCGCCCAAATGCTTTTTCGACCTAGAAATCTCAGTGCCACCAAATGTTCACAACAACCATCATATTTCTTAAATCTCATATATTTATCCTTCAAATAAAGTTTAATGGTGTTTGTTGTACCGAGGGGAGGGGTACTCGAAAACGAATCCTTTTTAAAGCTTGCCACTCCTTTAAGATGGCGAGGTTCAATTTAAGCATGTGTCTTAGAGCATGCCCTTGATCGATAGTTTTTTGAATGCCAGACACGAACCAGTATGATTGGTTAAAAACGTGTTTTAGATAAGGCTAGAGGACCTATCCTAGTGCATTCGACAGGATTATCGCAATTGACCGTATGGGTCAGTTCAGGCAGCACTTGAGCCTCCGGCTCTCTGCCTGCACTGACCCATACGGTCAATTGCGATTATCCTGTCGAAGGCACTGAGGCGTGGTCCTTATCCGTCATATACTTTGAGACAAACAATAGCATCAAATCATACATTACATAATAATCCACGTAATGTATCTAATTTTGATAGTTTTTAAAAATAAATTAAAAAAACACTTCTATACTCAAAAATGGTCCAAAGTTACTCTATAAATCTTAGTGCCAAAAGACCTTGACGCAATTCTATTGTTGATTAGTTGTTTTGAAAATGATCTGGAAGGCGAGAAAAATTCAGACTCTATAAGACGCTTAGAGGGCTAATCTTTCTCGCACGTCCCTGGCAGTTTCAAAACAACCCATTAGTGATGAACGCGTCAATGAAAATTGAAAGGAAAGATAGGACTTTTCGCACTGCCTTACTTTTTCCAAAACAAAACCCATCAGTGACGATTTGACATTAAATGCATATGAAATTTTATTCTACCAATTCCAATGCCCACTGTATTAGATGTAAAGACCAACGCAGACATGTATGTACAAAACATGACTGGTTTATGCATTGAAAACAATTTTATTTGTGAATTTTGATTTGGGTTTCTTGAAGTACACTATTTCATGGCAGTAACTATTATATGCAACATGATATAGTCCATCATCTCCGCCGTGCAGTGATGTCATAACATTGACGCAGCTTGTACGCACGTAGTCAATGTATCCATCTTTGTGCGAGAGTGTAAAAACGCGTCGCTTAAAGCCAGCGCGTGCGGTTTACTGGTGCGCCCATCAAGTCTCGCGCTGAGAGTCACGGCAAGAGTAGGGAAGTTCAGTATAGCAGCTAACACTTTCTGAAAGTTTTCTAATTACAAATTTAAACATAGGAATTTATATAAGATCAATATTTTATGTCAAACGTCGTTAATTAAGATTATACGCGTTTCGGAAGAAACAGTACAAATTACATTATTGTGATGATTGCGCACGTGAATTTCACCTAATTACTTTAAAACGAGGGAAACCAATATTTTTTTCAACACAATAATTGAAGTTAGACTGACACCAGAGATTGTAGAGACTAAGTGCTAGAGGGTATGCTACGCTACAGGCATGTTACTTGATATTGAGCAGTAAGTCGATATCAAATGATGACGGTATTTCTAGTAGCTAATAGGAGTTGTGACTTGTGGTGACCAGCGTGCATTATCTGATGGACCCGTGCATTAGCTGATGACCCGTTGCATTATCTGATGACCTCTGCATTATCTGACAGAGCCCAGTGCATTCGTGAAACAATAATGCACGCTGAAACAATAGATAATATAAAACGAGAAGTATATAGGTAAAATAAAATAAAAACCGTACTCATGCGTAAAAGTGCCTAACACATTAGTTTTATCGAGTCTGTATAAACTTCATTTACCTTCGGTCACGAGAAGAATAAGACAGAAGCAGCATGAAAGGTAAATAACCATTTCTCACGTTGAACTACTTCATTGTCATTCAAATTTCTTTAGGTCCAACAAGAACGAAGTATAACGCTTTTGCAGAATTCGTGACTATAAGGTCTGGTCTGTGTGGTCCAACGTAGACCTCCAGCAATAGGGACAAGAAAGTGTATTAAAGCTTTATTTAAAGAGTCGTTATGGGTAACATATGCCTCCGCACACGCAACATTGGCGGATGGCATTATTTTCTAGCATAAACAATTTAGTGTTGAACAAGTGCCAAGTGATAGTGAATGAAACAAATTTGTTGAGATTAATATAACGCCTTACTTCACATAACAGTAGCTTAATAATAAAAGTTCGCTTACCCTTTTTTTACCAAGGGAAACTAAAATAGCAAGCCAAGAGAGCGACACTTCCTGAATTCACGTGACCTGCAAATCAGGTACAAACCGTGCCGGTTAAATAGGTTTTATTAAGTGATAAAATCGCCTCCTTCATTAGCCCTACTGATAAGGCCAATTCATTTGTCGAACCAATTGGACAGGCCCCGAGAGTTGCAATAAATGTTTCACTTGGCAGGTAACAGTGATTTAAAGTTATAATTAGCTCATGAAATATTTTCAATTAATCGAAGTAGCATAGTGTAAAAACATACCTGGTGGTGTGATGTCAAAATTCTAGACGATTGCTCAACTGAGTGGAGTGTGCTACACCGTTCACTGAATATCCACTGAACTATAGGTGGCGCAATGCCTGCAACGTAGGAGCATAGATATTATAAGCGCGAAGCGCTAGATAGGCCGTAGCCAAATCGAACGAAGCACGACGCACTTGGTTGCGCACCGAGCCTCTCCTATACCCGCTGTATTAGCTGGAGTAAAAATTTCCTCCAATAAATATTCATGAGCTGAGCGCGGACATGCCCTAAGCATTGAACGCGTGCCAGCTGCGAGACGCGATTGCTCTCTTCGCACACACAGAGTGTGTATTAAGAACATTTATGCCATGATGTTTGATGTATAGGTTCTAGGGTGTAGACCTACTGGAATGTTGGCTTGAATTAGGCCTATGAATTCTTATGATATTTCCATGCAACTTTTAAACAAACATTTTATATTACTTTTAAATTTTGTTGTGGGAAAAGAATTGTAATATTAGTACAATCTTAAGGTATTTTTATGTACATGTACTTGTATGATGTTTGTAAAAAATGCAAAAGTTGGCCACATGGCCACGAGTTTTTTATTAAAAAATTAGCAAATCTCTTTCCATAGAGCCTACATCGTCCGTCGTCCCTCGTCCGTCCGGTTTGAAGGTGTGGAACATAAAGAAAATGTTATTTAGTTGTTAGTTTTTGCTACCCTTAACAATACTCAATGCTAGATATTTCACATTAAGGTAGGTGTGAGTATACCAGATCATTTGCAGTCCATTCCAGGGTGGTATACGGGCAGAGATTTACTTATTATAGTTAGGTTTAGGGGGTGTTGAAATTGTGTCCGCAAATGAACAATTTTGCACAACATAATTTAACCGTCGGTCAAAAAATCTGGGGGGGGGCGGCTCAACAATATAATTTCAAACTTGTTCGTTTATTCTGTAGGTAAGTCGGGTAATGCCGAACACCATTCGATTGAAGCCAATAAGTCCATCCTAAAAACAATGTTTGGTAAAGATAACCATATCAATAAAAAGTGTAAGCAAACTCTAACTATACACATGTTTTTCTTTACTCAAACCTGTTAGAAAAGAAGTTATGATCAAACAAAAAAAATGGCGTCGTTCGGGATTACCCGACACCTCACTCACGGCTAATGCCGAACGTGCTTTTTCAATGGCAGCCACCTTGGGGATAAAAATTACAGTAACAAAAATATGAATTTTGATGATTTTTCGATGTTTCGGATTAGCAAATCGCTGCTTAACCCTTTAAAAAGGGATTACCCGATTTAATCATATAAAGCTTTCATTTTTACAGCAGAAGCTAAATGAGATTTAGTTCCCCAGGCTTGCAAAATTATCAAAATTTTAAGTGCATAGGCCACTACTTGGGGCCGCGCATGCACCTGAAAAAGTTGAGTGTCTACCCCCTTCAAACTTAATCAAAAACCTGGTTATAAAACTTTAAATATGACCGGTGATGCTTCAGAAAAAGAAAAATCCTACTTTGGCAATAGGTATGCCTTAGATTGATAGAGTAACAACAGAGATCATCATGAGCACATTTGTCTTATATTTATGAACCTATACTTGGAGAATTTTGCAGTTTATTTCTATCATTTTGCTGTCTTCAAGTTTGAAAGTTTCAACTAGCCCATGCATCTCTTTGGAATTCATGAGTGGCTCAATACAAAAATTGGATAATAGCACACTTATGGGGACAATTAGACACCAGCATGAGTGCATTAATATGCTATGAGTTCCCCACTGGACTACACACAGACATTCTGCTTTGCATGATGGACCTCGTGTACCATATACGTATACATTCTGGATGTCCTGCACAGTTGAATACAGTGGAAAATTACCTGTCATCTTTCAGATAAAGCTATGTTAACTGTTCAAACTATAAACTGCATAGATCCACTTGTAGTATTCACAATTACCTAAGAGACCTAAAAAGACGTACAAGGCGTGGTACTAGAGCTGGTAAAAAGGCAAAAACTGGGTCATTTCCCAAGATATCTGTTACTAAGGACACTGTGAAATTGTGCTCTGAATGCAAGATCTGTCAGAAACAAAAACAAACAGAATTTGGTGGGGACTATGTGATGAGCATAACTTGGATATAGTAGCCATATTGAATCGTGGATAAACAAAAGAGAATTTGTTATGGAGACATAACCTCCTGGCTACACCTTTTGCATATCCTAGACCTGGTTTAAGAGTGGAGGAGGCGTAGCTGTACTCATTAAATCCGGATTAAATGATACCATTTGTGAATCTGGACTAAAATTCTGAATCATATGATCACTGAGTGTGAACATTGTGAGGGGATCTACGACATTATCTTCGTGATGTATATCGCCCACAACCAAATACAACGCTGTCCATTTAGTGCTTTTCTTCATGAATTTTCACAACTTGTAGACTATCATCTTTTGATGTCGGCCCCTGTTCTTTTAACAGGTGATTTCCACCATCATGGTGATGTCATCAAGATCCCGAGGCTAAAAATTTCTCAATTTCTGTACAGCCGTGGCTTCAAAAATGTGGCTTACCCCCATAAAGATGGGCACACTCTAGACTTACTAATTAATTGTGTGTCTGACTTGCCAACTTTCACTGATCTGAATGTATTGATGGTATCACAAAGTGATCATTTTGCGGTTACTTGTAGAATTCTTTAAACAAGCCACTACTGGCTGCTAAGTAATTACAAATAGGAATATACACGGGATTGATATTGATTCATTCTGTTCTGATATCGCTTGACTGCGGATTTTGATCTTGTCAAGCTGCGATTAATGATCTGGTTAAATCGCTACTCTGAGTTCTAAGCCAAAACTGTTGAGAAACATGCTCCACTAAAGACGCGAACTGTGAAGATTCGTCCAAACACTTCTTGGTATAACACTGAAATCGATGAGGAGAAAGGAAGCGTAGACAATTCGAGCATATAAGGGAGACCGACACGCCTAGGAAAGTGATAGGCAGTTATACACCCAAACAGAAGCAAAAGGTAAATTCATTGATACAAAAAGGCACAATGCAGATATTATAGTGACTTGTTATAGTTGCACGCTAAAGATCAAAAGCGAATTTTTCAAATTGCGGATCAGCTTCTACATCGACGTCAAGTTTCCCCTTCCTGATGCCTTGACTGGATTAAAAGTATTGCCAACCAATTTTGTGAATATTAACTGAGAAAATAAAGAAAATCCGGGACAGTTTGATCCTGTGGATGATTGGTAATATGACGAACCACAAACAGCATTAACCACCTAAAAATCTTTGAACCGCTACCGAGGATGAGTTCTGGCCAATTATACGCAAGGGGCTCTTCCCACAAAATCTTGTGAGCTTGACCCCATCCCAACATCTCTTCTGAAGAAAAACAACAAATTGCAATCGTGCCTATACTTACCAAAATAGTGAATAGCCGCTTGAAACTGGCGTTTTCCCAGAGAGTTTGAAAGGCGCTCATGTTCGACCACTTATAAAGAAAGAGAACCTTGATCGCAACATTTTGCAAGAAGATAGGACAGTACTCCAAATTTGACATTTCTGGGCAAACATTGAACGTGTGAGTTTTATCTAGACTGGGACCCTTTCTACAAAAACTGACCTGCGGTGAGGCTTACTAGTCTGCATACCGTGCTTTTCATGCACGGAAACTGCACTTCTGAAAGTACAGAATGATGTGCTGCATGCACAGACGAAGGAAAGATTAATTACTAGTCCGACTGGAAATTATCGGCGGCGTTTGATACGTAGACCATGTGTGGTTTCAACGCTTCAGAATAGAATTGGTAGTGGCGGGTGCAGTGGTGGTTAGCTCATACCTATCGAGGAAGATCACAAGCATCTGCATCAACGATGAGACTTCCGATTTAGCCCAAAATGAAGTATGGAATTCCACAGGTTCAGGGTTGGACCAGCCTCTTTCCATTTACACTCTGCCACTGGGAGGCATCATTCGTCGGCATCAACTGAACTATCACTTCTACTATGCAGATAATTCGCAGATTTATGTATCGTAAAACCTGTGCAGGCAGATGTTGATCCGAGCTTCAGAGAATTGAAAACTGCGTCGATGATCTCAGAACATAGAGGATGAATCAAAATTTCTCAAGCTGAATGACTCTAAGACAGAATTTTATGATACTCGGATCAAAGCAGCAAATCGCAAAGGTCAACGGTAATGGTTAGAGTGGGAGATTCTTAATTGCGCCAGCACTAATGTCGGAACCTGGGGGTCTGTTTGATTCAAATTAACAATGGACTCTCATGTGACAGCAGTATCAAAGGCTGCCTTCTGTCAATCACAAAATATGGCAAAGCCGGAAAACATTTAAACGGGATGCAGCTGACGATCATAATGCATTTGTAACATCAGACTTGACTCCGCATTCACCTCTCTATGGAATCCTAACTCGGCAACTCTCATGCTTACAACATTGCGAATATAGCTGCCCGGATATACATTATACCAAGAAAACAGATCATATAACCTGTGTGGGTGACCTACAATGGCTTCCAATAGAACAGAGATTGAAATACAAAAATGTGCCTTAGTGTTTTCAAGATCTTGCATGAAACGGGGCCTTGTTACTTAATAGACTAGTGCAACCAATATGTTCCAGGGATCGTGGGTACGCTATCCAAAGCAGGGACTCTGCAAGAAAAATTGCGAAAATCAATGGGGACAGCGGAGTTTTCAGGTTGCAGCCCTAGTTGTTGAATAGCTTACCTGACTATATGAAACACTCAGCACTTGTTAAATATCTTTAAGAAGAACTTGAAGAAATTAGTTGTAATCAGAAGCATTGCTTGAACTCTCTGACGTATTATACTTACAATGTTACTTCTTTCTGTATAGAATTTTTTGCCACTGCGTGATAGTATTTTGCATGTATTTAATGTATTTTGGTTGTGCTACAGAGAGCGCCATGAGCGTCGCCCTTGGCGGCGGATACCGGCAGCTTTACAAATTGCCATAGAGTATTTATTTATTAAAAATTCATAAAGCAAAAAGTCCGCATGGAGTTAAAAGACAACAAAATTCACTGTCGTCTGTACATCATGCCTCGTACTCGTGTTATTTTGTTCCTGGATGAATTTAATAATTATTACACGCTAGTAAGCGTATTTCAAAATTACAGACGACGAGATTGCCCGGATGCGTACGATTAAGCGTATCGCGCGGACGCTTAACAATAACAACACGCAGTTCGAAAACTGGACCAAGAAAAGGTTCGTGTTCACTGCGTGCTCAAAACCGCCAGGTACGGGCCCTTCTCGCGCCTCGGCGCATATGGATTTCTGTGCCGTAGAGTGCAGTGGAAATGCTATGATACGTCCGAGTAGAGTGACATCCACTACTCAAGTAGATGAGAGAAGA